>CATIWF010029643.1:0-11472 GCA_949630135.1 Balakata baccata
TTAAGTTTAAGACATTCCACTTATATAATGAGATTGTTCCTATTATATAGGTGGGGTGTTATATCACTTATGGGCACATACATAATCGAAATGAGACCTTCTGCAACTCTATCTCTAACAACATAAAACTTGGTATCAATATGCTTGTAGTGAGAAGTGCTCCTAGTGTTCTTTATTATTACAATAGATTTTCATTGGTTTCAAAATGGAGTTAATAAATCACAAAACTGAAATAAAGTTATGTAGCTATATAGCATGACACGAGGCATTCATAACACGTCACATACTCTGCTTCCATAGTTGAGGATGTTGTAAGTGTCTGTTTGACACTTTTCCAAGAAATAGCTCCTTCTGCCATCATAAAGCCTACATAATCAGCATCACAATAACTAACTATAACAAAAAATTTAGTTTGCTAATATGTTAACATGAGGTCTTTGGTACCTTAAAGATACCTTAAGACTTTCTTAGCTGCTTTCCAATGGTTAAGTCTAAGATCACTTAAGCAATAACCGAACACATAGCAAATGCTATATCAAGACATGTGCATACTTGAGCATACATTAGGCTGCTAACCACTGAAGAATATGAAACCACTTTCATCTGATTTCTTTCATCATCATTTGTGAACATTGAGTTATAGAAAATTGATTACCTTTTAAAAATAAGTGCTAGCATAAGCATGCATATTAAATCTATTTAAAATGTGATCAATATAACGTTTTGAGACAATTTGAGAATGCCATTAGATCTATCTTGAAGAATTTGTATACCTAGACCATATGAAGCTTCACCAAGATCCTTCATATTAAAATGACTAGATAACATTTGCTTTGTCTTAGATAACAAGTCAGAATCATCATAGGCAAATACTATATTATCAACATATAAGATCAGAAATATGTAACTAATCCCACTAACCTTCAAATATATATATCGATCTACAATATTCTCTTTAAAACCAAAAGCTATAAAAACCTCATGATATTTGAGAAACCATTATCTTGATGCATGTTTCAATGTATAAATAGATTTCTTTAATTTATACATAAGATGCTCCCTATTGGTGACTTGAAAACTTGTAGGTTGAACCATATAGACATCTTCATATGAATCACCATTAAGAAATGTAGTCTTTACATATATCTAATGTAATTCTAAGTTAAAGTGACCTACAATGGCCATGATAACACGAAATCTTTAAAAGAAACAGAAGAGAGTTTAACAAAAATCAATACATTCTCTTTGATTAAAGTCTTTAGTAACAAGCTTGGCTTTAGTCATGTTTGGTTTTGAATACCCATTTGCATACGAGGGCTTTACAACCTTGTGGTAACTTAACCAAATCTCATACACCATTATATGCCATGAATTTCATTTCATCATTGATTGCATCCATCCAAAGTGATGACTTTGGACTATTTAAAGCTTATTGAAAAGTGATTGGATTAGAAGCCTCACATATGTCATACTCATGTTCCTGCAAATATATAATAAAATCATATGATATTGCAGGCCATCAAGACCTTTGTGATCGCCGTAGAGGAATGTCACATATAGTTGCTAGAATGAGTTCATTATGATCACAAGGTTCATCATAAGTGGCTACTAACCTATTTATAACAGGAGGTTCATTTAATATTGTGGATGCAACATGCATCAGAATGATTAAATGTTCTTCTCTCAATGAAATATCCTACGATCCCTGACTTATGCCAACATCCATATCATCTTCAAAAATAAATAGCATGATATGACTTTACTGTTCTAGTTGTATGGATGGATAATAAAATCTTAATCCTTTTGACCTTTACAATAGCTAATAAAGAAGCCATTAATAGTTTTAGGATCAAGTTTCTTACTTTGTAGTTATAAGGTCTCACTTCAACTTTACAGCCCCATACACAAAAATGTAGCAAGCTTGGTCTTCTACCTAACCATAATTCGTAAGGTGTTTTAGGCATAGACGTAGTTGGCACTTGATTTAAAATATATGTTGCAGTCTTTACAACTTCATCCTATAAGAATTCTGGTAAGGAAATGTAACGCCCCACCTATATAATATGAATAATCTCATCATACAAGTGGAACACCACATAACCAAGGGATCCTACAGAATAATTTCTTTTTTTTTAATTATTTCTATTTACCTGTTTATATCAAATTAGGCATGTCTTTCCAATTTCTTTCTTATCTCATATCGTACACATACATATTTCTTATTATAACTATAATTCACATTTTTAATATTTTTATCTATGAAACATACTTTTAATAGATATACTATTTAAACTTATATGTATGATTAAAATCAAAACAAAAGCACAAATTAACAAACCCAATAGTTGAGTCTTCAATCTCTGATATGGGCTCAGACTCTTCTTAATTAACTTTAAGTTCTAATATCTATAAGCTCTAATTTCTGCGTAAGTGATCTCTAACTTAGTGGTATATATAATCATTTAAGTTATTTTATATAGTCACACAAAAGTATAATATATATTTCATGTCAAGTATCACAGCAATAGTGCATGTGTCATAAAAGAATGAACATACTATTATATATAGCGACATCATATTTTCATGACAACATATATCTCAATTATTAATTTAACTTACCATATAACATATTTATAACTCATGCTATGCTAATTACATATAACCAAATTCATAATACATTATGCAGTCAACTCTTATCTTGTTTTTTATGTCGTTTAATTTCCATATATTATCTTAATTTAATTAGTTGTTTATTTCCATCACATATATATTTTTTGCCATATTGAATATTTATTATACATTTGCATAATCAATTAATCACAAAGTTAAAATCATGTCATCATATAATATTCCATCTTATTTGACCAATTATAAAATATTAACATACTTTAGTTTTATTCTCAAATTATAATGGAAATATACAAAACACTTATACAATTAGATCTAATTGATCATCAAAATATTTTATATCATTTCAAAATTCAAATCATACCCAAATTATTCATCTATCATATTTTATTTATAAACCAACATTAACATACATTTGTCATTTTAATTCACGTTCATACTCAGTACATGTAAGTTCATTGTTAAGTATTTTACTTTATATATATAGCCATATTTATTTTACAACACATATCACAAAAGAAATTCCATATACTAGCATAGTTTTTATGCAAAGTGAAATTTATTTCATAATCAGTATGTAAACAATATTTTTACCTTTATAAAATTTATTTGTAATATTTACTATATATATATATATATATATATATGGTTCAATGCAAGCTCATAATACCTATGTCTAAACTCATCAATAGGAATATGAGGTGCTATTACCAGCCTCTTCAATAATGTCATTACTACCCTATTTAAATAATAGTATCATAACCGGCTTTTATATAATAGTACCATTATCGGCTATTTAAATAATAGTATCATGATTGGCATTAAGATTGTATCACGCGCATATATATAGATATATATTTCTTCTCGTGATAAGCATGCCAACTATCCACTATCTTAGTTATAGACTAAGTGCACTAGGGCTTTGATATTATTTTCAATATTTCCAATACCACATATTAATATATATATTATATATCCAAATGTACTAATAAGCACATGTACAATGTGCCTTATGGCAGAATATGGCCTCAAGCTTGGACCTCAATTTTGGCCTCATTTCTAGTTTGATTCAGATCTTATAGTCTTTTATGAACTTTTATATTAATGTCTTACCTTCAATTTGCAAAAAGAATCAACGGAATCCAAATTTTTTATCAAAAGTTATGGCCAATTTACCGTATAGTGTTTAGTCAAAATATGCCCAATATTTTCTTAGTACTTATAGGTCTAAGATTTTGTAGTCAATATTTGGCCTAGTTATAGCTCAAATTGAAACTTATGTTCCTCATAACATTTTTATTAATGAGTTAAATTTAATTTCCATTTAGTTTTATTTCAATCCAATTACTACAACATAAGTTATGATTAAATTCATCGAGGCTGTTCCAATGAGTCTATAACAAGGCATCTATTAGACTCATTGCAAATTAATTAATTTAATAATCCTAGGTAATCATATTTATTGAGATGCCATACCTATACAATAAGACTATATCACATTATAATATGAACGATCTCATTATATAGATAGAATGCACCAACTGTGCTTATCTTATATTTAGTTACTTATTAGCATCTCATGTATCAAATTATATACACGGTATTCATATCATATGACTCATATTTTTTTTTTTTGCCTTTTTTCATTCTTATATACAACAATATTCAGTTTTGGCTCAAGGCCTCATACATGTTAGAATATATGCATATATAACAAATTGTGTCATTTATAGGCCATTGTTCTTGTTCCCATATGCATGAATATACAAAATATAAAAGATGATGGTTTAGACCCACAAACCGGGTCTTAATGTTTGCGTTCGATATGAGCTCTAACTATCTTTTCTTTATCAACCTTTATTATCTACGAGCTCTTTGATCTGTGTGAGAAAAACACATAATAAACTATCTCTAGCTTAATGGTATATATAGGCATTGGAATTGTCCCATGCAATCAAACAAGTATACAATATAGCATAGCACCATGTATCATGGCATACAAATATATTAATCATGCCTATGGTAAACACATAAGTGTTGAAGCAACTATATACAGTGACCATGTTCGTACTATATATATAGGCTGAGTTGTAGTAAAAAGAATCATTACTATTTCTTTGATTGAGCTGCTTTTGGTATTTGTGCAGTTCCAGTAAAATCATCTTTATTTTTGAGCTACTTATAGACCAAATTAATTAAAGTGTACAACATAAAAATTTTAGACCTGTCTTATATAAATTGTTGTGGAAACCTTACCTTAAAATGTGGTGTGTATTTCATGAGTTATGACTATAAGAATGGACACTGGCTGAGTGATTACCCTATGTTGGATCAGTTGCATTTTCCCTAATAATTAAGAACCTTAGATATCAAATTTATAAAAGTTGTAAACATGAAAAACATTCCAATTTGGATTGTCTATGTTTCTACAAAGTTTCACTATAAGATAACCTACACATTGTGAGTTATAAATTTTTAAAATTTATGACTTCAATCTGCCTATGAGCAGAAAGCAGAACACATTTTGAAATTGCACAAAAAATTGTATAATACTTCAAAAATTCTGAAATTTTAATAAGTTATAGTATTATGTGTTAAATTTAATTAGAAATAAGAATCACTAAATTAGAGAAGTATAGAAAAAGTTATAGAGTCAAAAATCTAAAAGGTCACATTGCCACTTAAGGAAAATTTTAGTTATTTATTTAAACCATATTAAGAATAAGTACTCTAACAATGTATTGGTCAATTATATTTTCAAATTTGGCTCTTAATAAGTTGAAGACAGAAGTGACCATAAAAAAAGGATAAACAAGCTCCACAGATTTGGATTTTGGGTAAAGCTCCATTAAGGAGACGTACATATTTGCATTTTAGTTCGCTACTTTACATATTCGAATTAAAATGTGTATGCTTAATCAGTAATTTTATGTAATGTGACATAACTATAAACCCGAAATGGTATGTTGGATTGTTAATATATACGAATTGTTGAAAAGTGATGAATTTAAGTCTTATGGCATATTTATGAATAAGGATTAATAGGTGGTTATTGAATGTATACTAAATGTGTATAAGGGTAATGGTATGCTTATGAGCATAAAATAATTGTTTTGGTATGTGCTTCTTTAATAAAAATTTTACATGCATAATAACTATAAAATATTGTGTAATGTTTGTTGATATATGTGATTTGCAATGGTATGTTAAATTGTTGTCTTTAAAGTTTTGTGGTAAATTGGAGTCAAATGTTAAGATTTATGCATGTATTTAAGGTCTGGAAAATTTGGGCATAAGTGTAATACCTAAAAACTAGGGCTTAGTCATAATGCATGAGTACATGATATATGGAGGGGTAATTTGGTAATTAAAATACAAGTATATATGAATTAGATTTAGTGTTATAATGAAGGTATATTAGAGGTATACAGAGGTATATGTAAGGTATATTTGTAGTATATTGGCTGATTGTGGCTTCAATTTCAAGAAAGGGATGAAATAAAATAATAATTAAGAAAAATTAAGGTGTCAAGGTCGTGACAAGGGGGTTTCACAACCGTGACCATAGAAAATCATGGATAAACTTCACTTTTTAAGGTTTGTTGCTACAGTAACTCTTTATGGTCGTGAAAGAGAACTTTCATGACCGTGAAAGGTGAGTATATAAAGTTTTTTCCACGTTTTTATCACAAGTTTTCATCATCTTTTCCATTCTCAAATTCTAAACCCTTTTCACACACCTTAAAGAACCTCAAGTGAGTGATCTTTCATGGTTTTTGAGTGAATTAGCATCAAACCAACAAAGAAAACAAGATTAAAGCAAGATTCGAGGAAAACATCATCTTTGGTGAGATTTTTGAAGAGAGAGAAAATTCGTGCAAGAGAGCTAACGAGTTCTTTACATGGTCAAGTGTGTTATCTGCCCTCAAGAGGTAAGAAAACCCAAGAAAACCATCTCTCTAACATGATTATGAAGCTTTATGAGGAAATTGTGATGTTGGGTTAGAAACCCTTGGAGGGAGATGGAGGGTGTTTAGATAATAAATGTATTTACGTCCTTTGAGGCTATGGGAAGTGAAATACTATGATATGAAGTTAAAATCATGCATAATAACCATAGTGGGAGGGGAGCATGGAGGTAGTTTTACGTTTTTATCGTACTACCATAGGTATAGTATTTAATATATGATATTGTTTGTGATAGGAAAACAAGGACAAAAGGAAGGAGATTGACAAGGAGAGTAGATAACTCCTTAGTTGGGTTTCTGTCAAGCTCCTAATAGAGGTTTATACATATACATATTATTCTTTGCCTATTAAAAATGACAAATGCATATAAATAATGAAGTATGTGCATAATTGGTATTGAGAATGCTTATTTAATAAGTAATATGATATTATACAATATGGAAGCATAAAATGGCATGGTTAAGTTTTAGAAAGGTTAATTAAAGTATTTGAGTATGTATAAAAATGGTAATAAACAAGAAAATGGCAATATATGTTAATGTTAATGTGGGTACAATGTATGTATAAAGTTTGAGTTATGAGCTTGGTTGTGACTCATTTTGGGTGATAATTTGAGCTATGATAACTTGTTTGTTTTGGTGTCTAATGACTGTGGATGATGTCTACACATGTTTAGGAAGTGATTAGAAGTAGAATTTTGACAAAATTTGACCATAGGCACAGGTTAGACTCTTTCACAATCAGCGTCACAACCATGTTGAAATTGTCATGACCATGACACTTTGGTCCAATAGCCTTCACGATCATGCTTCACACCCAGGCATATTTGTCATGGTTGTGAAGACACTATTCACTACAATAGTGACTTATGTTTAAATGATATTTTGGTGGATCCGATACATATCGATTAGACCTAAATGTTAAAATATGATTAAAAACATATGAAAACATGTAAATAATTATAAATGTGATATGTGAACATGTATGAATCATATGGAATATAATGGTAATGAGATAGAATGAGACTTGAACGAAGAGATACTCATTCCCGGACTAACCGAATACAGGGTGTGAAGTAGACACACTCAGTCTAGGGCTAGATATCCTACTCACTCCATATTTTATCAAGAAATTAGCAAAAGGTCTAGTACGACATTCAATCTCATCGTACCTACCATAATACTTACCACCTTTGTCAGACCTTACAACCTTTATCTTCTTTCCTTTTTTAAGCTCCACTTTTGCCTTAAAAATTTTAAAGGCTTCAAGTGAATAAGATTTTTCATGAATGAGCTCAACACGGCCATATCGAGAAGGATCATCGATCAAAACAATATGAGTACAAGGCCCACACATATCAGTATGAATCAATTCCAAAACATCATTTGATCTATTTTTTCTAGTCTTGGTAGTCAATTTACCTTTAATGCAATCAACACAAATTCCAAAATCTCTAAAATCAAGATCATGAAGCATCATCATCTTTCAAAAGTCTTTCAATTCTCTATTTAGAAATGTGACCTAATCGTCTATACCATAATAAAGAAGACATTCATTGACTCTAGTTTGGTACCCACAACATTATTAACACAAATAATAGCAAAACAAAATTCAACAAAAGGATTAGGATGCAATTCAAGCATACAAGTTTCCATGTAATATACCATTTCTAACAAAAAGTGAGTCACAGAACATAATTACTTTACCATCACCAAAAACAAAAGTATAGTGCAACCTATCTAACATAAAAATGGAAATCAAGTTTCACCTAAAAGCGAGTACAAAAGCAACTAGCAGTTCTAATTAATTTCTAACAGCCAGATTTATTATATTTCCCTATATATATATAATATTCAGCCTAGTACCATTGCCTATAAGGATATATTGCTCTGACTCAATTGGTTTCCTTTTGTTTATCATTCCCTGCAGTGAAGTATTAATTTGAATCATAGAACTTATGTCTAACTACTAAGAATTTAAGGGTATTTCAGCCACATTAGACTTTAACAAACCAATGCAACATGCTCACCTTACTTTTTCATCTTAGCCTTGCACTTATAACAATCTACTAATTTATTACCAAATTTGTGACAATACAAGTAAGTTCTTGTGAAAGATACAACATTTATTGCATTAGAAGCCGAAGCAAAATTCTGACTATATGTAGCATTTTTATTCTCAGGACCTTTCTTACTAGGTGCAGCTTTCTTCTTATTAAGTTTTGTCCCATCTTCATTCTTAGGAAAGAATTTTCTTTTCTAACCCTTGTTCTGTTGAGTAGTTAAAAGATTGACAGGTTAAAGCTTGATATTTTTCCTGTCATCCTCTTCCTTTGCCAATATTGTAGTCATCTCATTAAGAGTTCAAGACTCCTTTAAAGGATTATAAGATGACCTGATAGAGTCAAACTGAGGATGAAGAGACCTCATAGTTTGCCAAAGAAGATAATCTTTACCCAAATCCTTTCACACATTTTTCAATTTTTGATAATAAGAAGAGAGAGCCAGTACATGGTTTCTGATTCCACTTACACTATCGTAACAAGTGGAGTGTAAGAAATTTAAAAAGTCATTTTTCTCATTCTTTGTAAACTTAGTGAATTCCTTCTTAATTGCATTAAGATAATTCTTAGCTTTATCAATAATAATATGCAATTTCGAATAGATTCTTCCACACGATATCTTATAAATAGCAAATAACTTCTATTAGAATGATCCCACTCTTATTAAAATCACCTTTGATCAGTAGAACTCTCATATGTAAGTTGAGGAGGTTGTTCAACCCTAAAAGCCAAATCAAGCTTCTTCATTATCAAATTCATGTTTAGAACCTCATGCCACTGTTTGTAGTTGGTTTCATTTAATTTCATTATGGCAGTAATAGGCAGAGTGAAACTTGAATTGCTAAAAGTTGAAACGAAAGCAATATCAATATGCATGTTAATCTAAAATAATGTTAATTGCTCAACCTTTAGCTTCATAATATGATCATATGATAGAGCAATATAAATATGCATGTAAATTCAATGTCATGCTAATTGCCTTACACATATTATGTCAAAAGTTCAAGATTCAATTGTATGTTAATTAGACATTATAATCAAACCTCTAATCTATCATCGAAAGGGTGAATGAGATTACACTATTTAGAATGTCTAAATAATTTTTTTTAAGAAAAAAAATCAAAATATACAACTAAACAATTAATATTCGACATGATTAAATAATTGCTTATACAGATTTGAAAGCAATTTTCAAATGAAATGTTGATTGGATTAACAAAAAGACAATAATGAAACCACTTTTCTTTATTTTTCATAAATATGATAGAATGTTCATATGCCTTGCTACATGATGTCATGATATATGATGTCATATATATTTTATATTACATATTAATATAATTGTATGGAAAAATTTAAATGTCTATATATACCATTAAGCTAAAGATAACTTAACGTGAGCTTTTTTCACATAGATCAATGAGCTTGTAGATAATAGAAGTTGATTTGAGAAGAGAAGCCAGAGCCCATATCGAGTCTAAACATTGTGACCCAGTTCGTAGGTCTACTTTATCATTTTTTGTATTTGTATGTACATGCATATGGGTACAGTAAAAATAGCCTGTAATATAAAACAGTTTGTAATGTATATGATCTGATATGAAAAGAAAAAAAAATATAAGCCTTATGATATAAACTAGGAACATATGTAAAGTTGACATATAAGATAATGATAAATAATCAGTAATAAGGAAAGTATAGATAGTGACATTATATCTGTATAATGGGATTATTCTTGTTATAGGGTGATATAATGAGCGTCCCTATTGTATAAGTAGGGGTCTCTGGTATAGCTTGAGGTATTCAAACGTAATTAGGTAGCCAACAGAGGATTCACCGCTCCTAATAGAGAGAGAGTATACTCACGGGCTCTTATCGGGATCATTACTCGGGAATCTCTGGCCAAAGTGGAAATATGCTGAAGATGGTCTTCAGTGACATGTCTAATAGAGTAATGAGTCCTAAGAACAAGATCTAACATCACTTGGGCTAGGTGTGACGTAGTCAGTCTAGCGGGAGCTGACACATAGTCCATGTTCTGAACCGAGTGGGGTATAGAATGGTGAAAGTACGAACTGCACATATTATTATCTATGGTAGGGTTCGTAGTCAAACCACTAACTTTCTGGTTAATTAGGGGTCATGATGTGTTGCTAGATACAGCTCATGATTTGCTTAAATTATTCGACAATTTTAATTTGCCAATATAACCGGGAACTTGATGGGTCACACGCTTTAGAGATATAAATAATGAATAAAATGGCTTTGGATGAGATCCAAAATATGAGGGAATTATTTCGAGTAGGTTTGCGATCAGATCGCAGGGAAAAATTGCTCGAGGGGGTTGAATTTTATTTGGTTAAATTAGTTTTAATTGGCACATGTATAATCCTTTTATTCGGATTTTGAAAATTTTTATTTTCCTCTACGTAATATATATGTGATACATGATCAAAACCCATCATTGGTATCAGAGCCACCTTGTGCCCATTAAAATTAATTTTAATTTAAGGTGCAATTGAATTGCATGGTTTTGATGATTTTGGATCTTTTGACTTGTAAAATTGAAATTAATTTGTAAAATTTATTTTACATATTTTTCTTTCAATGATCTGATCATGAGATGATTGAAGATGATTATGTTGATTGAAAAATAGTTTGAATATGATTCAAATAATTAATTTCGAATTTATTACAAAATTGTTGAAAATTGTATAGTTGATAAAACATGTGATATTATTTGGCTTAATTGTTGGGACTGTTCATATTTTTCTTATAATTTGATTATGGAAAAATTATTTAGACATATTGAG
>CATIWF010029652.1:0-12818 GCA_949630135.1 Balakata baccata
ATTTATATTCATATGATATTGATAAATATAATGACATGCAAAATGTGTATGAATGACAATTACTACTTGTAATTGTGACTGACTTAGTACTTTAGAAAGCTTTTGATAATTATTCTCATTGAGTTGCAACTCATCAAATTGCATCATCTTTCAAGCAAAGAAGAGTAATTAGCTCATTTTGGAGGTGCATACCATATAGAGGACATGGATCATAGGTCACCGGTCGAGCCTCACCAATCTCTCTCCTTGCATTGCACATATATATAGGAACATAACATTTGTATTTTGGGTTGTGTATTTGTATATGTATAAATTACTAAATATGTAATGATGTGTAAATGTGTATTTGACTTTAACCTTTCTAACTGAAATAATTGAACATAGTGTCTGAATTGTTAACATATGTGATGCTTAGCTGTCAAATGTTGCAAAGTGATAATGTTATATGATTCAAAAAAAAAATTATCCCTCATTATAAACCGGACTATGTTCCATTATATGCAATATACGACAACATGATATAAGTATAAGCGATATCCATAGGTATAAGGTGTTACAGAAAATATGTTTAAATAGGGTTTCATAAGTAATGACTTAAGGAACTTATATAATGATTAAATGTCAAAGGAATAATAAATATGACATAGTATTTTAGGTACAACAGTTATCAATAATAAGGCATCTAAAATGAGATAAAGAGGTAATGAAACTTGAATTTATATATGACATCATTTGAAAACATAATTATATATGTGTGATATTCTACTTATAGGCTCAATTGGTTATAAGTTAGGTTCAATATCAATATTGAAAATTGATAAATAAGTAGATGTACGAGTTCAATGAAGGCACTTAAAGTGCATATAAAGAAATGGCTTAGTAGAGGTATATCTCTTACTTGAGAACTTTATGAATTTATGAGTTGGAATTATATGTGGGACTTCTATTTATGATGTTAAATGATTACTATTGGCATGTCATATGTAATGCCCGCTAGATAGGGCTTGGTTTAAAGGGAGAATATGTATATATTGAATATGTGGGAGTTATATTATAAGGATAAAAAAGTATATTTGGGGTATATGTAAGGTATATTGATCAAATTTGGCTTAGATTTGAAGGTAGGAATAAAAGAAATGAAGAAAAGTGTGAAAAGCATAATTCACGCTGGTGAACAAAGTGTTCATGGCTATGAACATCGTGGTCAAAGATAAGCATTGATTGTTTTCACTGTAAACATTCATGGCCATGAAGGTTTTATTCATGACCGTGAAGGATTTGTTCATGACTGTGAAAGGTCCGGTATAAAAGCTTTTTACATGATCTTATCATCATTTTTCACCATTTTATTGGCTCTCAAACCCGAAGGACTGTCCACACATACCCAAGAACCATATGTGAATGTTTCTTCATGGATTTTTGAGTGATCAAACACCGAAACCAAGACAGAAACTAAGATTAAAGTGAGATTTGAGAGATTTACCATGGAAGAGTATGAAGAAGGAGAGAGAAAGTATGGAGGTTGAGTCTTCCACCAAATCAACCTTGTTCACTTCATTCTTTGGGTATGATTTCATGTTTCCCTTCATCTTTTAACAAGTTTGTGGTTGATTGATGTTATTTACCCAAATTAGGTAGAAACCCATTTGTAGATGGGTATGTTGGAGATGAACCTTTGAGTTGTTGAGGGGAAAACTTCCGTTTGAGCTAGATTGAGATGTTAAATATATAGTGGAGGAGGATTTAAGAAGAAAGAACCTAGATTAATGGTTTTTGTGTTAGAGTTGGTGTATATGGCTTTGCATAGTTACATATATTGATATATAGCTTGAGTTAAAATGAGAAATAGTTGTGATTATGTTTAGGTGATGGGTTTGTAAGATGGAATTAACCATCAAGGAGGCTAGGCAAGCTTAAAGCTTAGAATTTGAGTTGGCTCCATAGGATGTAATTATACATATGCATTTTAACTTTCCAAAATGACAAAGCATAATGATGGATGATATGAAAATGTGATAGAGGGCCTGTAATGAGAAATAATTGATACGTAACGTGTTAATCATATCTATGGGCTATGAATGATATAAGAAGGACAGAAATGTAAATAGAAATAATTGATAGCTAAGATGGGAATGAACATATATATGATAGATTAATCATGTTTATAGGCTATAAATGAGATATGAAGGAAATAACTAAAGTTAAAGTTGATTTAACAACGGGATTTTGGTATGCTAAATGCATTCAAAACCATAATTAGTAAGCCTATGATTATTGACACCATTGCTATTAAATTAGTTATGGGGGACATGAAAAGATATGACCTAGTATTTTAAGTATAAAGATTATTATTAATGAGGTATTTAGAAAGCAATAAAGAAGTTATGGATTTTAATTTATACATAAGGACATTTGAAATTTTAGTAATGATAAAAACATGTGCATGAATATGGGCCATTAACCTATTTGGCTGTAAATTATATTTAATGCCTATATTAAGAATTGATAATTGATAGATGCACAAGCTCTATGAAGGTACTTAAGGTTCTTGAAAGTAATGGCTTAATCGAGGTAAGTCTTTTGCTTGAAAACATATGAATTGAAGAGTTATGTGCATTAATGGTGCCTAAGCATGCTTATCTATAAGTAATGTAATATGATGAGCTATGAAAGTTTAAAATGACATGTTTAAATGTTAGAGAAGTTAATTTAAGTATATAAATGTGTTTAAAATGTTAAATGAGCTTGAAAATGGAAAATGTGCTTAAAGTGTGATTTGTAAGCATCGCTTGTGTTGTTGAGCTTAGTTATGGACCTAATATGCATTGATTTGAATCATGTAAACTTAAATATGATCTTGTTAAATGCCCATGGATGATTTCTATATGTGTTTAGAAGTGGAATTTTGGTAAAATTTGACAATAGGAACGAGTTATGTCCTTTCACAACTAGTGTCACAACTAAGCTAAGAACTGTCATTGTTAGAAAAATGCAATAAAAGTAATCACCTTTAGCACCATATGTAAACTTTTCATTGATATGAATAAATGTATTTTCATTTATAATATGAATTGATTGGATCTTAAACTAATTAGTGAAGTCCATAATATAAACATAGTATGAAGGAAATCATGATTAGATCATGAAAGTGAGATTCCTACTATGTGTTATTATGTTTATATCTAAATCATCCATAGCCATAGGATTAATGAGATGGGACATCATTGATTTGGATAGACTAGCACATGTTTTACTCCTTGATTAGATCAAGTAGTAGTTCTCATAAGCTGTAAGTATGAGATGTTAGAGTTAACATGTGAATGCTTGCTAGAGTAGATAGGTACATTGGAGACTTGTGATGAAATTATCATATAGGTATTCTAAACGTATGTCAATGATAATTTCATCATAACAATGGGATAAATATCCTTAGATTTGAGGTGCTCAAGGTTATCTTTGATACTGATCCTGTACTTTGACTCCATACCTTATTGCCTCTAGGAGAGGTCGTTTATAGGGTGGTTATTAGGTATAATTTGAGGTATTCGAAGATAGTTTATTAGCCAATAAAGGAGTCACTACTCCTGTTAGAAGGAGAGTATATCTACAGCCACTTGTCGGGTTCATTACTCGAGAAACTTTGGCTAAAGCAGAATTGTCTTGAATAAGGTCTTTAGAGACATATCTTTATGAGTAATGAGTTTCAGTGACAAGTACTAACATCACTTGGACTAGATGTGATGTAGTCAGTCTAGTGGGAGCTAACACTTGGACCATGCTCTGAATCGAGTGGAGTATAGTAAGGGTGAAAGGACGAATTGCACATATATTGTCTATGGAAAGGTTCATAGTCAAACCACCAAATTTCTGGTTAATTAGGGGTTATGATGTGTTGCTAGATACCGCTTGTGACTTGCTCAAGATCAAGTGTTGATCTAAGTGGCCAACATAACCGGGAACCTAATAGGTCACATGCATTGAAGGTACAAAAAGGACGTAAAATGGGCCATTAGATTGGATCCAAATGGAGAGAGAAAAATCCGGTCCAGATAGTTTCCTGGTCGGGAATGGAACATTCATCCTTGTCGGGACATGACATGTCTCAATCGGAATTTACTACTGGACCATAATTGCATTTCTTCCTGATTGAGACATGGGATGTCACGACCGGAAACCGCCTAATTTGGACTTTTCTCGATTGAGAAAGGTGTCCCAATCGGGGCTGATGTCAGAATAGAAAATCTAATCCGATTAGGATTCTTTAAGCGAGGGTTCCAAATCCCAATTGCCCTAGGACTATAAATAGTCCCCTATCTGATGTTTTGATGGTGTTATAGATATAAGAACAAAAGGTTTTCGTTCTTTTTCTTCTCCTCTTCAACTCTCTCTTGCTAGCACAAGAGTTTGTGGAAAACTTGTAACACCCTTGACTTTTCCACATGCATTATTACATGCATTTCATTTGGACATATTCATTTTTTATATATGTCATCCAAATGAGGCACATGCATACATTGGATTTTGGCTTGAACGTGCTATCAAGATAGAGTTGTTACGTATCAATTTATCGTAATAGGAGCAAGTCGCACGTGTCATGTCATAAATTAAATAAGGATGATAAAGTATTAGGAATTAAATAGCATAAAATAATTAAATCAAAATAAATAGAATTTGACATGGACTATTTGATTAAATAGCATCTTTGCCACTGACTAGGTACATGTAAATATGTAGAGGAAATAATAATAATAATAATAATAAATAATAATAAATAAATAAATAATTAATTAAATTAATTAATTAATTAATTAGAAAAGTTTTTTTTGTAAATTTAAATGAGACAAATTGGTTTGACTAGTTGTGCACATAAGAAGAGGGCTCCTGCCTTATCTCAATTGCAGCCAGCATTTCCTCCTTCTTTCCTTTGTTTTTCTTCAAATTTTTCTCAAATTTCCAGCAATAATCAGACCATATAATCACAAGTAAGTCATCTATTATTCTTGTCTTGCTAATTTTTCTATTAAGGATAGAAGATGGAGATTGTTTTCATGCAAGTATTGTAGTTGGATTCTATTTTAGGGACAGTATATTTGTGCTCAATTTCCTTCATGTTAGAAACTGATTTTGGAGAAACATGAAACATCAAACTTGTAGGTGATTGTCTTAGGTTTATGGTTATATAAATATTTTTAAAAAATTTTGTGCCTATGGAAAGATATTAGCATGTGACTGAGCCTGGTTTGGTTGTGGAACCTAGATGAATCACCTACTGTCTTGTTTATTTTTCTATATGATAGAGTCTATAATTGAGGAAACTCAAAACACAAAAGTTGTATTCCTTTGTGCTATCTAGCTGTATAAATTTCAGGACCACATGATTGTTGGATGTTGAGCTATGGTCAAGAGAGTCATGTCTGTTCCATAGTTAAGCTGCCTCCTTAGTGCCCAATGCAGGTCCAACGAATTGTTTGCCCATTTTGAGCTTCTTATAGACATAATATGTAAATTAACAAAACATGAAAATTGTATGTATACGTCTTAGCTAAATTTTGGCACAAATATCACCTTAATATGTTATGTATTTGGTGAGTTATGACCTTTACAAGTCAGAATGGTCCGGATGCTAACCTTGTTCTTGACCAGTCACAATTACCCTACCATATGAGGACCTTAAAGGAAGAATGGATGAAAATTGTGTGACGCCCACAATTTAGGGCCTAGAGTTTATACAGATTTTTAAGGGTATTTTGGTAATTAAAAGTAAGAATATAAAATGGGTCAATTATGGCTTATTTTATATTTTGGTGGGCAGAACCGAATCCCGCTTGAGAAAGGTAATCTCGCGATTGGGAGAGGTCTCTAGCTCGGGACACCTATTTTCCAGATCGAGACTCGCCTCTGGTCTACACGTTATAAATACATTTTTGAACCCTACTCCGAACAAATCAGAAATCCAGCCGACACTTGCACACCCTAGATGCTCTAGAAACCCTTCCATTCATTCTCCATTGATTCTCCTTCACCTAAACATCCGAAAACATAATTTAGATTGAATTATCAAGGATTTAAATTAGAGTTTTTAGTGTTTTCATCAAGAACACGAGACTTCTACCAAACAACCTCTATAATCAGATTATTCACCTCTGTTCTTGACTCCCAGACGTGATTCAGTAAGTGTGAAAAATAGTTTAACGTCCTTAGCACCATTTTAATGGTTATAATCGCATTAAATTAGGGTTTTTCTAATGTTTTGATATGTACCCTGTAGAATAGAAGGTATAGAATGTTTTGTGACCTTTGATTCATATGTTTGATGTCAGGGAATGGGGAAGAAAACAAAAATGGACATTAGAATGTGTGAGAGACATTGATAGTGAGGGTTTCAACTTTATTGTTTAAGATTTGTACATATAATCATGTTTATTCGCTTTTTGGTTGCATGATTGCTAGTGAATAGGTATTTTTGAATGTTATGTTTGTAATAAGTGCCATGAATAATGATTCAAATGGTTTGGAAAGAATGAGGTGAATTGATGACATAAATTATTCATGTTTTTTTATGTGAAATAGATGAAATAAGAATTAAGTCAGTTATGGCATGTTTAGAATGACCAAATGGTATGATTAGATGATATGTGATCTGGAAATTTTTTACATGTCTTGTCATCAAGGAATTTGGGTCAGCATATGGAATCTGGAATTTCCCTTGCTGATGTTGGGCTTTTCCTAATCGGGAATGGGGAGTCTCATTCAGGATTCACGTGACCCCAGGCATGCACAGGCCTGGGATAGGCAAGGCCAGCGGCACCACGGCTACAGCGACAAGTCGTAGCGTGCCTATATGTATATGTGATATGCTTATATGCAAAAGTATGATTTTGGATATGGTAATATTGAAGATATACATGTACCTTGTTTACCATGAGATAATTGTGATAATTTAGTTGAATATTGTGAAATAATACTATGCAATATGCAATGGCATGACATGACATGAGATTATTGGATATGAATATAATGATACATGGGTTATGATGTGAAATGGTATGGGAATGATAACATGTTATCATGTATGTTTATGTTGGCATACGATATCATGGAAATGTTATTATTCATGCAAATAAAGTAGATATAACTAAAATGCCCTTACTCATACTAGGACTGACTATATGATAGATGGTGCACCATTAAAGATGATTACGGTATCATACATGAGTTATTTATTGGGCAAGGTGGCTTTAGCTCTGAGAGTGCCCTTGACCCATTATGCTAGCAATTATTTTATACAATTTTGAGTCAAGTTGGCTTCAGTTTCAAAAGTGCTTTTAACTCATGTACAGATATAGATAGTTATTATTTAGATGGGTAGGGTGCCTTTAGCTCTAAGAGCGCCCCTATTCACTACTTGTATCCAGTAGTCTAGTATAGAGTGATTGGGCAATTTAAATGAATAAACAAAAATAGGGTGAAGTAATATAATGTGAGGGATAAGGAAAGGCTTCCACTTACCAGGTACACTACAATGATGTATAATGATTTGATTGGCATGATGGCATGACTATAATTATATGAATTAAAAAAAAGAGGCAAGTGTTATCTTATGACTTTCATATAATGAATTATATGATTGGAACATGTATGATATGCGTGATAGAATTTATATGATTATATGTATCACTAAACTTGGATAGCTTAGCGTGTGGGTTTCCTGCACGTAGGTTTGGAACCTTAGGAAGAGTTGACATAGAGAAGCCAAGCCTGTTAGAGCATCCGGATTCAGAGTCAGCTCATATTTATGCATCTTATTTTTTCATACATATTGAGATGTTGAACATTTGTTTCAAAAACAATTTTTGTATTAAGAATTTATGGATGTTTTATTTTGGCGTGTTTAGCCCTAGTTAACGGATTTATTGATTTCCGATTATTTCATAAGCATGAATGCATGTTAATTACTTATATGATTATATATGGCTATGTGCAATTAGTTGAATGATAGCATAATATGTTAAAATGGTAAAGGCTAAAAAGAGAATAATAACTAAAGGTTCAGTAACATGTATGCAGTAGCACTCTCTTGTATAGCATATTAGTATGCTATATGGAGGGTGTTACAAATTGTCAACATGAAAAATATTTCATTTTAACATATCTTTGTTCATACAAAGTTTCAAAAAAATATAATTTGCACATTGTGAGATATGAAAAAGTAAAATTGATGTTCCAAAACTGCCTAAAGATAGAAACAAGGCAGAAAATAGAACATGCATAGAAATTGTACCAAATATTACAAAATGGCCAAATTACTCTAAAATTTAGACATGTTATAGCCCTACATGTTAGCTTTAATTAGAAATAAGAATCATACAAATTAGACTAGTATAGAACAAGTTATAAGCTACTGAATACATGAAGGTCAGACTGCCATAGTACCAAACCCTAGTTAGTGGTCCATATTATGCATATTTCAATTTATTTAAGTTTCACTAAATTTATTTAGCTACCAATTGACCAAGTATACATTCAATTAGGCTGATAGTATATTGGGGACCCCCGAGGAAGTGAGAATAATAAGTTAGAGGTTCAATATCAAAAGAAAATGTGAGTTTAATTATCAAAAATTTCTTTGGTACGTGTGATTATTACGTGCTACGTGTGATGTGACTTGATTTACTTTATTTAAATTACATAATTGCTATGATATGGCCAATGAGAGTGTGTTGAATGTAAAGTACATGTTTGTATTACATGTATAGGTTTTCTTTGTACAAGTCAAATGTTAACTGAAATGTATAATGGTTGATGTAAAAGCAATGATTGTTGCAAATGCATATGCATATAGACTTAAAAGGCATTGTGACTAGCTAAGTGGCATTATAAAGCAAAAGAAGAGGCCTATGGCCCAAACAAATGTTCAAAAGCAAAGGAAAAAGCCTATGGCCTAACAAATGTACAAATGTTACAAATGATCAAGCTAGCTAGCAAATGCAAATGTTCACATGGAAATCCAGGACAGTATATGTTTAGACTAGTCATAAAAAAAAAAAAGAAAATGACATAGGAATAAGCATAAGCAAATGAAATGTTTACATGATTTTATATTATTTATATTCATATGATATTGATAAATAGAATGATATGTAAAATGCATATGAATGGAAATTATTACTTGTGATTGTGAATTGTTAGGTACTTTAGAAAACTTTTGATGGTTATTCTCATTGAGTTGCAACTCACCAAATTGCATCATTTTCACGTAAAAAAGAGTAGTTAACTCATTTTGGAGATGCATACCATATATGAGATATGGATCACAGGTCACTAGTCGAGTCTCACTAATCTTTCTCCTTGCATTTCACATATGTATAGGGACATGTCTTTTATGTTTTGGACTGTATGTCTACATATATATAATATAGTAAATATGTAGTGATGTGATATATACATATATTATGTATATAATCAAGCTATTATGCTTTACTGAATTGTTAAATGCTACAAAGTGATACTGTTTATGATTTAAAAATTTAATTATCCCTTATTTTAAATAGGATATTGTCTTATTCTTATGCAATACACGATAATATGATACAAGTATAAGTGATATCCATAGGTATAAGGTGTTAAAATTATCATTACCAAATTATAATAATCATATAAGTGAACTGAAATGTCATAGTTCTTTATTTCATTCTACATGCCTTGTTAGTGATAACTCTTATGCCTAGAATACTATGTCATATTTTTATCATTCATTTGATATATTTACATATCATTCAAGTTCCATAACCATTACTTGTGGAATTCCCTTATAATCATATTCATATTATTCATTTTTAGCTTATTCTTGTTTTATTCATCTCAATCAATATCATTCATTTCTCATTAATCATGTATTTACTGATTATGGGCCTTGAGTGTTTTTAGCACACCAAAATCACTCTATTTAATCAACCTTAACTTTAAT
Organism: Balakata baccata; assembly: GCA_949630135.1. Classification (NCBI taxonomy): domain Eukaryota; kingdom Viridiplantae; phylum Streptophyta; class Magnoliopsida; order Malpighiales; family Euphorbiaceae; genus Balakata; species Balakata baccata. The sequence continues at coordinate 9,968 of CATIWF010029652.1, forward strand.
TTCTTTCTTCATATACCATTTCTAGCTATTTGGCTTAATTGTGGGAGCTACTGGGCAAGCCAAGCTGGCCTGCCAATCAGGCCAGCGGGCCCTCACGGGCCCGTCAACTTCCCCAAGCGATTTTTTTCCGCGATCTTATCGTGAACTGGCTCAAAATAATTCTCCCATATTTTGGATCCCATCTAAAGCCATTTTAATCATTCTTTACATCTCCAATGCGTGTGACCCATTAGGTTGTCGGTTATATTGGCCACTTAAATTATCAAATAATTTAAGCAAGTCATGAGCAGTATCTACCAACACATCATGACCCCAATTGATAAGAAAGTCAATAGTTTGACTACGAACCTTTCCATATACAACAATATGTGCAATTCTTCCTTTCACCATCCTATATCCCACTCGGTTCAGAGCATGGACTATGTGTCAACTCTCGCTAGATTGACTACGTCACATCTAGCCCAAGTGATGTTAGATCTTGTCCTTGGGACTTATTACTCTATTAGACATGTCACTTAAGACTATCTTTAGGACATTTCCATTCTGGCTAGAGATTTCCGAGTAATGATCCTAACAAGAGGCTGTGGGTATAATCTCCCTCTATCAGGAGTGGTGAATCCTTTGTTGGCTATCCAATTACCTTCGAATACCTCAAGCTATTCCTAATCACCAACCTATGAGTGACCTCTATAAGGCAACAAGGAATGGAGTCAAAGTACAAAATTGATATCTAAGATATTCTTAAGTACCTCAAGTCTAAGGATACTTGCCCCATTGCTATGATGAGACTATCATTGACATTTGAATAGATAATCCATATGAGTCTCATAGTAGGTCATCCAATGTACTTTATGTTGGATGGCAGCGGAAGCATTTATTTTAATTTGGATTGAGGGGAGCTCTAGGTCTTGGTCAAAATTATAGATTTCAAAAATTTTTAATTTTATAGAAACATGCAATCAAATAATGCATGACATGAAAACACACTTTTCATATTAACCTTTAGCATTTATCCATAACTTTTAACAAAACACATTTTGTTAACTTTTATGGATAAAATCCATTTTGCCTAGATCATCCCATGAATTTTTAAGAACAAAATGGAAAAATAAAAGGATTAAGACAAACCTTTTATTACTGAGATCACCAACATGCAAATTAAGCAAAAAGACCAAAAGCTTTGTTTGCGTTGATGAAACTCCTTTTGCTAGTCCCAGATGTATGATCACAAATTTCTCCTTCTAGCAAATTTCTTAGCTAATAACTCTTTAGAAGTTTTTTCTCAATATTTTTCTTTCAATACTCATACCATATGAGAGAAAGAAAATTTTTTAAGAACAAAACAATTTTTGTTCGGAGAGAAATATTGTTGAATTCTAAAAAGAAGATTATGGAGCAGAAGAGGTTAATTAGGCCATTCGAAAAAAAAATTTCAACCTCATTAATGAGGTGTGTTGGCAGAAGCAATTTTTTTTCTGAGTTTTGATTTTTTTTTTAATTTTGATTTATGATACAATGATAGTGCAACAATTGCATAGCTAATTTCTAGCTACCACCATTAATTATAGAATCAATCTTCTCTTCTATAATAGTGATAATTACTTTAATATACCACTATAATTAATTTAATTAACAACTTAATTAAATTATTATAATTTTAATTAACACTTTAATCAAAATTATAAATAGGAGAAATGGTTAAAATTAATCAATATTAATTTTAACTCAAAAATATATGTGATCATTTTTAATTTAATTCTCAATTAAATTACTCCCCACATCTTTATATGGACTAGACTAATAAAGTATTTGGTGTGACTTATAAGGTCAATAATTTTATTAGAATGGAAATATAATATTAACTCCTTAATATTATATCGGACACAATTTCTGAATTCCTCGTATACCTGGATATATTAAATATCCTTCTGGAATTCTCCTTTTAATTACCGATAAAATCACAAATATTATTTTGACCTCTAAATCATAATATTAAGTCCTCTCGTTATGATCCCGATATTGATTACGGTCACAGCATGTCAGACCTTATTAGTCAATATACTAATGAGTGATAATTTGCATTCTGATTAAAATAAGACTTATCATTGTTAATCTAATTAATAATTCAATCTTACATTGAATAAGTCATATTTCTCCTGGCCAGGAATTTATTTTATTAGAACCAAAATATCAACTCCATTAGGATCTTGCCCTGGTGCTACAGGGTAACGAGTCCTAATATTGGTAATCTCATGTCTCATTGGTAATCTCATGTCTCACTACATGACTAACTGTGGTGACTACGAGCCAGATTACCAAATATGGATAGCCAAGTACAAGGCAAGAGCACCTCCACAGCTACCCATGAAAGGACAGTCTTGACACCTCAAGTCAAAGGACTTCGAGTCACAAAAGACTCATATATGATGACCAAGATAATAACTGTTGACATCTAGCACTATCTGTACAGTTATTATCAGGCATCACTATTCGGTATCCTTAACTCTTTAAAAACCCACTGATTTATTTAGATATCTTTATATCATGGAGAATGAGATTCCTCATCAAAATAAATCATGTGATAACCTAGAGGTTCAATGAATGCCCAATTCATTGTCCTATACCGGTTATGAACATTTTTAAAATTATCTTTTACTAGAGATATTTAACTCATTATTATCAACACCTTGATAATAAATTATCTGTAGATAATTAAAGGGCCGTATATTTCATAGTATAATTAACTAATGCACTCATAATATAATCAACAACTTGAATATTTATTTATTATGAATGTGAAATATACATGTGTCCATTGTGGTATAATAATTAATATATAAAAAGCTGTGAA
>CATIWF010029664.1:0-27135 GCA_949630135.1 Balakata baccata
GATTGATTATTGAATATGCAAATGTGATATAAATGCAAATGTAAAGTAATGATTGTTGCAAATTGCATATGCATATGGATTTAAAAGGCGTTGTGACTAGCTAAATGGCATTGTAAAGCAAAAGAAGAGGCTTATGGCCCAAATAAATGTTCAAAAGCAAAAAGAAAAGGCCTATGGCCTAACAAATGTGCAAATGTTACAAATGATCAAGCTAGCTAGCAAATGCAAATGTTCACATGGAAACTCGGGACAGTGTCTGTTTAGCCTGGTCACAACAAAAAGAAATTGACATAAGCATAAGTATAAGCAAATGAAATGTTTACATGATTTAATATTATTTATATTCATATGATATTGATAAATAGAATGACATGCAAAATGTGTATGAATGACAATTACTACTTGTAACTGTGATTGACTTAGTACTTTAAAAAGCTTTTGATAATTATTCTCCTTGAATTGTAACTCATCAAATTGCATCATCTTTCAGGTAGAGAAGAGTAATTAGCTCAATTTGGAAGTGCATACCATATAGAGGACATGGATCACAGGTCACCAGCCGAGCCTCACCAATCTCTCTCCTTGCATTGCACATATATATAGGAACATGACATTTGTAATTTGGGTTGTCTATTCGCATATGTATAAATTAGTAAATATATAATAGTGTGTAAATGTGTATTTGGCTTTAATCTTTGTAACTGAAATAATTGAACATAGTGTCTGAATTGTTAACATATGTGATATGTTAGGTTTATAATCATGATGTGATGCATAGCTGAGCTGTCAAATGTTGCAAAGTGATAATGTTATATGATTCAAAAAAAATTATCCCTCATTATAAACAGGACTATGTTCCTATTCTATGCTATATACGACAACATGATATAAGTATAAATGATATCCATAGGTATAAAGTGTTACAGTAATATTATAAAGTGAAAAATGGGCATAAACTAATGTGAGTAGGTTGAATAAACCCTATAAAAAGGATATGGATATATAACAAAGCATTTCAATTTTCAAATGTGTTGCTTTGTATAAATTGTACATATAAATTTTTATATTATTATATAAAAAAATTAATCATTGCAGTATATAAACTGATTAATTAAATTTATCTACTAAAATTTTACTTAATTCGCTCATTTAACTATTAATTTATTAACTGGGTTTAATTTTAATTTAATTATTAGTAAATAATATTAATAATTTATTAATTAGAAGTTTAATTCTATACATAAAAAATAGTAAAAAAATAATAGATAAGATAATTTATATAGGAAATAAATTAACAACCATAATAGGTAAGATAATTAATGGACTAGATAATTTGATATAATTTTTTTATATATATAATATGATATAAAAATCAACTACAATTAACAACATTTAATATTTAAATTAAATGTGACTTAATTATATTATAATTAAAAGTGACTAAAATTAATTTGTTTGATAAAATTATTATTATATAAAAACAAATAGTAATTAATGATGAATCCAATATATAATAATCATATCCAGGCACATTTCTAAAAATCCAATATAATTGTATTAGTTAATTAAACTAATTTTATCCTATAATAATTTAATTTATCAGTAACAATTTATTAATTTTAAATCCAAATCAATTAGTACTATGTAATTATGTTTTATATACATAAAAAAAATGGGATAACTATATTTTGTTTATTCATATTATAGTATATTTTATTTCTACTAATTATCTTTATGGATTAACAATATTAATAATTTTTTATATATTTTTATATATAACTAATGATAATTAATTAGGAGTTAAATATATAATAGTTGAGTACAGAACGAGAACTCGAACCAAAAAGATTGATTAGTTAAATGAACACGCAACACAACTTCTAGAAAATTCTCGCAAGCTGATAATAAGAGAAAAAGAAAAGGAAAATTAATCTTCTCCCAATGCGCTGAGCATCTGAATTGAAACCCATTCAATTCATAACCCAATAATACCCACCATGTTTGACTATTGGTTTATTAAAAACGATTCAATATATTCATATGGTGTCGGATTGTGTTGAATTTTAAAGTAAATATGGACAAATCCAGCCCACGAAGCAAATGTTAGATTCTAGAGGCGCAATTGACATTTTTAAAAAAAATTTGTATAAACTGTTTTTTTTAATTTATTTTTGAAAGAAATATTTATTTATTTATTTGCTTTTATCTAAAAATAAATTTTAAAAATATAAAATATAAAATTTTTTTTCAAACTCAATAGTTAATACTAAATTATGATTTGGATTGTATCCAAAAAAAAAAAATATGACTTAGATTGACATTGTTGTGAAAGATTAAGACAATTTGTCTGGATAAATTCTTTAGTAGTTTGCTCTATTAAACCAAATCACAAAAATACAAATTATTATATTATTGAATTAGGTTAATGATAATATGCTAGATTCTATTTAATTAAAAATTTCAGGCTTGGTCATGAAAAGCAGGTTGACTGCAACTGAATCAATCGATGGGTACTTAGAATTGCCTATATAAACACCATAACTATCCCCGTGAACAGAAACCAAAAATGGCTGCCTGCAAACTAAGCCTTCCTTTTGTTGGCATCATCATCTTAATGCTTTTGCTTTGGCCTTCTTCTTTGCAAATTGTGGCTCATCGTACCCAATCCCTTCTACCTGCTGGTTAGTTTAATTAGTTATGCACTTTTTGGGTTCAATTATTTTATAACCATTGAAAACTCTTCCATTTATATATTGTAAAAGAAGTAGTAATTGCAGATTATTATATTGTTCCAGGAGAGAAGAAGGACGGGCAGCATCAACCTCTGAAGCAGAATGAAATCAATGCAACTCCACACGTTCTTATTGTTTCAAGGAAGAAGAAGGCTGGGCAGCATCAACCTCCGAAGCAGAATGAAATCAATGCAACTCCACATGTACTTATTGTTTCAAGGAAGAAGAGGGCTGGGCAGCATCAACCTCTGAAGCATAACGAAATCAATGCAACTCCACACGTTCTTATTGTTCCAGGAGAGAAGAAGGCTGGGCAGCGTCAACCTCTGAAGCAGAATGAAATCAATACAACTCCACATTTTTCTCCACCAGAGCAACATAATTAATTTAGGCTATCCGTATACTATTAGTAATAAGAGAAGGTGGTAATAGAAGAGGCTTGCTCCTTGCCTCTGGTTTGGATATGGTTTGTGTTGCCTGGTATAGTTTGTTTGTTCTTTTGTATATTTTTGTTTTCATTTTTTTTTTTCTTTTTGTGCAATATACTTTAGTGTTTTTATATTAACTTGTATTTAATTATTATTATTATTGCAGAATTATTCTGGAGCGAATGAAATAGTATTTCGAAGGATAAAAGTACTTTTTCCAGAGTACTAAATTTACACCATTTCTTAATAATGGCATGTGATGCGATACATCTTTTCTCACTTTTCTGGGTGTGGGTTTGGAAAGGCCGACAAGCAGAAAGGATTCCTAAAAGCTTTTTCAAATACGATCGAAGAAGACAAGAAATTGCGAAGAAATGTTGTTCTTCTTTGTTTCTTTTCCTTCTCTCCAACAGCTTCTTTCAGATTTGGATCCGGGTGCTATCGGTGTCTCTAGCAACCCCTCTCGTCTTCTCCTCTTTTCTCTTTTCTTATTTCTGTCTATATTTTCTGGTTTCTTCTGTTTCTCTACCCATACCTGCTCTGCTAGATCTTCGTATATTCGGTGTTTCTTTCCCTTTATATGAACATTTTTGCCCTTAGATCTAGTAGTTTCTGCAGATCCCCTGGTAAGTGTTGTTAGTGGGAGTTTCTACTAGATAGATCTCTTCCCTTAAATTCGGCTTTCCGGTGCAAGAGGTTTTGGATCTGTCAAATTTTATGGCTCAACGGACGACTATACGCCTACTTCCGGTCGTCGGCGACGGTTTGGACGATTGATTGTTTGCTTGTTGTCTCCTTTGCTGGAAATTAATTATTTGAGCTCGCAGTTGGCCATGCATGTTTTGTTAGATTTTTTTTATTATTATTCTTTTCGATTTGTAGTTTTTGGTTTATTACCAACCAATCTCCATAAACCTAAATCTATGGTGTGACTGTTGACTATTATACTATAAAATTGTTCTAGTGCAGATATTTCCCATTCGAACTTAAAACCATATTTGAGATGCCAAATAAATTCAACTAACTATACGTTGATTTTGATTTGTATTTTTAATCTGCATAATATTTTCAACCAGCTATGCATTGATTTTGATTTGTATTCTCTCTATTTAAAAGGAAAAAAAAATTTAATTCATATGCAGCATTCTGAATTTTTTTTTCTCAGTATGTTCTCTATATTAGTTTTTGGATCTAGTTATCCACAAACATTATTTTTTAACTAATTTGCTCTTTCTAATATTTAAAAAACATAACAAGTAGCCACCTTATTCTATGTAGCAGTTGGAATGTGGATTAAGACTTAATCAATTTTTCAGTTGTCATGTTAGTATAAGGTAGCTATTAATTGTTATGTTTTTAAAATGTTAGAAATAGTAAATTGGTCCAAAAATGACGGAGACAACCAGATCCAAAAATCGATTTAGAAAACAAACTAAGAAAAAAATAAAAAGTTTAGAAGATTTTGTATGGTTTATGCGAAAATAAAAACTTGTTAGTGGCATTAAGCTCCAAATAGAAAGTATAAGGTTCGAGACACGGAGCCAAAAATTCGGGTCATAAAATTCGGGTCAAAAGTCCAACTAAAAAAGTATAAAAATAAAATAATATTAATCAATTAATTATTGATATAATAATTGATAATTAAATAAATTAAAATAAATCTATAAAAAATATAAAGAGTAAATATAAAGAATTTACCTTGAAACTTGGTTTTTTCTATGAACACTTTATGAAGAAAAAGTACATGTAAAAATAGTATTGAATATGTAGTAAAAATAAAATGACAAATATAAAAATATATATAGTTGTTGAAAATAAAATGATAAATATATAATTTTTTTTAAAAAAATAATATCAAATTTACTAAATTACCTTTGAAACCTTTAAAATTTTAAGGAAGACTTAGTATAAAGGGAAAGTGACTAATCACCAATTTAACTAATTGCTGAGATCGAATATTTGATATACGCCTGTCCAAACCTTTAGTGTAAATTTTACAAGCTTCACAATTAGGCTTCACATTTGAATTATTGTGTGAAAAGTTGAGATTAATTATTTGACTTTTCACTGGCTATATGTATATTAAAATAAAGTTTTCATATTAATAATTTTTGTTGATTTTATAAAAAAAAAATTATTTTAGTTGAGAAGTGAATACTTTGCTATAGTATAATTTTTCTAAATAACTATTATCTATTGTAATGTTAAAATTAAAAAATGTATAAATTAATTAATTTTATTATTTATTAAAATAACATATATAAATATAGATATTATTAATATTTGAATATCAATGATCGATATATGGTTATGAAGTAATCTTAATTTTTCATAAAATTATTAATATTGTTTAAGAAACTTTTATGATTGCTGAATCAGAGAAACTTCTATGATTGAGAAAGTTAAATTTATTTATTTGTGTTTCATTATTGATGTATATCCTATAACATAATTTTTATATAACATAATTTTAAAATTAATTTAATTGAGAAAATGCATTGTAATTTAATTTTTTGGGCAAAGTGCCAAAGAATACCATATGGTTTTTTTTTTTTAACAAAAAAAATCATGTAATTACAACTGTTAGTATCATGAAAGATCTACTTTTAACAGTGTTAAAATTATCTAATCTGGTGAGAGCTTTTGCATAAGATAAGATGTCACATCATCAATACATTTCTTTAAAAAAAAAAATACCGCATATACACCACATCATCAACACATTTCAAAATCCTAAAATCCTCTCTCACATCACTTCAGCCACACACCTCGCTCGCGCCTTCAGTATCATCGCACCTCCTGCAACCTTGCCATTCCATTTGCCGTCCCCAGCCTTCATCCTCTACCATTCCTTTCATGCCATTCTCCTCACCGTCGGCCAATGCCGAGTTTGCTCTCGCTCAAGAAAAACCCATCAACAAATCCATCGATGCCGGCAAACAGCTATAAGTATAGAGTAACAAGCTCCTCCTCCTCTCAAAAGTCGCGGCCCGTTGCCTCCATCTCGAGATGATTTTTTTTCTTAGATTTTTTTTATTTTTGTTTTTTTGTTTTCTTCTTTTGAGATTTTTCTTGGGTTTTTTTTTTTTTTAATTTTTTATGGGTTTTGGATTTTCTGAGTTTTCTATTTTGGAACTTGGGTTGGCTGATTGGCTTTTTTTCCTCTCTCTCTCTCTCTCTCTAAGACTTTGAAATTTCTCAGGTATTATCTTGTTCGGCTTGATTCTTCTTTTGCTTTCTTTTTCTACTTGGGATTTTCCTTCACTTTTTTCTTTTTTTTTTGGAATTTTTCTAACAAGTCTTTGGATTTATGGGAGGGTCAAATATATTTGTTATACCAAAACTATAATGGTAAAAATTTTTATTTTATACTAATTTAGTATATTTTTTTACAATTCTTTAAAAATAATATTTAGAGTAAAATTTATTTAATGTGATATTAAAAATATACCTATTATATCATATCACAATCTCATTTTAGATAAAAATATTATATATTATTCTCTCATTTGTCTAAATATTAAAATATAGATTTTTTTTTTTATTTATCTGAAGTGGTGATAAGATTAAATTGATTCTGGGCTTTTCTTCTTGGTGATTCTGTTGGATGATAAGATTAAATTGATTTTAAATCTACCTTTTTTTTTTTATGTAATATTGAATATAATTGCTCTAATTTTTTGGAATTCCAGATTCACTCCAAATTCAAGATTCATGCAGGGAATTCCAGATTCATGCAAGTAATTTTTTTTTTTTTTGAGATTCATGAGTTTGAGTTGAGTTGATGAGAGAGAGTGGGATGGTGAGGATGAAGATGCCATATAGGAGAGAGATTGTGTACATGTGAGAAAGAGGGGAGAGAGATATGATATGTGTGAGGGGTTCAGTGGAATGCTTTCAATCCCATATCGGTAGATTGGGGGAAGTTTCTGGGTTAGATAAAGGGGAGGTTCCCTTGTCCTGTTAGACACATAAAGAAAACCGTGAGCCGGGCCACCAATGGGTGGGCGTGGGCCTTGGAAACGGACAGTATCTAATAGATGGGTTAGGCCCGGACTGGCTTCCGCTGCCCCACTCTGTTAGACGCGTTTTAAATCCGTGAGGGGGTCCAGTGGGACTCCCAAAGCGGACAATATCTGACAGATTGACACGTGACCTGTGTGGTCCTGTGACAGTTGGTATCAGAGTCAACCTGGATCTCCGGTGTGTCAGTTGTTCAGTGAGACACTGGACCTTCGTAGTGGGGGAGGATGCGAGGGGTTTTTTAGTGGAATGCTCTCAATCCCACATCGGTAGATTGAAGGAAGTTCTTAGGCTAGATAAGGGGGAGGTTCCCTTGTCCTGTTAGACGCGTAAAGAAAACCGTGAGCCGGGCCACCAGTGGGTGGGCCTTGGAAAGTGGACAGTATCTAACAGATGGGTTAGGTCCGGACTGGCTTCCGCTGCCCCACTCTGGTTGACGCGTTTTAAATCCGTGAGGGGGTCCAGTGGGACTCCCAAAGCAGACAATATCTGACAGATTGACACGTGGCCTGTGTGGCCCCGTGACAATATGCATGAGAGAGTCTTGCCATGTTAGATAATTTCAACGCCATTAAAAGTAGGTCTTTCATGTTGCTAAGGTTGTAACGACAAGATCCCTTTTTATAAAAAAAAAAAAATCACATTTAAAATTACAAAACAGTGAAATCACATGGTAATTTTTTGCACTTTCCTCTAATTTTTTTTATTATGTATTTAACTATTTTGATTTTTAAAATTTTAAAAAACATACAAATAAATTAGTACTATTATTTATTAAAATAATAAATTTAAATATATATAGTTATTATTATATTTGAGAAAATTTTTTTGAACATGGTCCTATATATATATATATTAATTTAAATTAAAAAATTAATACTTTGAACATATTATTATGCATGGAATGTATTCAGTATAAGGGTTTTATACATTTTAGAAATATATTTTTTTTTGTTCAACTCAGGTAAATTCCGATTGAACCTCTAATTTTGATTCTCTGTCTTTTCGATTTATTGACTGGAGAGGATGAAAAATATTGCTCCGACTTGCTTCCTACTTTTGGAATAAGTCCTCTTGTTTCGCATTCCTAGCTAGTTATTAATTTAGAGACCCTGAACATGTTTTCTATTTCTTCTATTCAATTGCTTTGTTATAAATTAATTATCTTTTTTTTTCATGAAAGGATTATATATTCCATGTTGGAAAAATGCATATTTGGATATGTCCAAGCTGATGGAAGATTAACTCAATTTACAAATTATTTAATTAAAGAATGAACAGCTTTACTGACAATTGAATTATCGTGCTTAATTTTTTAAAATATATAGCTATATAATTTCACTTGATTTAGATTTTTTTTTTTTTTTTTGTATATGAAACATTACTGTGCAAGCTAACTATACCTAAGTTTATAATATTTTCTATACAAGCCAGAACTCTAAAATCCTAAAATAATTGGATTAAAAAGCTGGTGGTTTGATGTGTGATTAGATGTTTTTAGATTTTCCTTCATATTTTGATTGTTGAAATGTCAGCTTAATTGATACAAGTTGGATTCCTAATTTTAGAATCCTAATATGAATGAATTGATCAACGATTAGAACAATTTTCTCTAAAACCTGTTTTCTCATAAACATTATACTAATGCTACCAAACACTTTCATACACTTTCCGGGTACACTTCCAATTTAAAAAATATATATATCTTTTCATATATAAAATATAATTAACTTTTATAATAAAATTAGTATTTTATAAAAAAGAGACATACTTTTTTTTATTGGAAGTGTACAATAAAAAGTATGCGAGAAAGTGTTAGATTCTGTTCGATAAAACTATCTAAAAAAGTAACTAAAAAATAATAATAATAATAATAATAATAATAATTAAATCTAATGTTATATTTTAAAAATAGTGGAATTGTAATTATTTATACTGTGACATATAATTAGAAAACAAATTAGTTGATGATCAAATGATGGGAGGTGGATAAACGAACTAAATAATTGAATAAAATAAAAAAAGATTTAAGATCTATATTTTTTAGTGAGAAATAAAAATAATGTCATTAAGCAAAAATAATGAGGATACAGTAGGAAAAAAAATGATAATCTACTAGATTATGTTTAGATGCTAGTTGGGTAGCTTATTTTTTAGATATTATAATCTAACTTTTTTTAAAATAATATAATTTACCAAATATAGATTATTGGTAAAAATAGCTTAAAATTCTAGTCAAACTATATTATAATCTAGATTATAGTTACCAAACAATACCTTATAAGAATTACTCTAAACATTTTTTTAGTTGGCAAAACACATTTATGAGCATATGCGATTTTCAAATTCGTTTTATATCTCAAATGGCAATTGTATTTCCTAATTATGACCAATGAAGTAAGTTGAGAATTGGTTGGATTATGGGAAGTGAGAAATATGGTAAAAAAAAATTCAATTGCAAAACCTGTCATTACACAAAATATAAATGGAAAATTGGAGAAGCACTAAATGCAAATATGCATATCTAAATCTGAATAAGAAATGTGCCGAACTCAAAACTTTCATTTAAGCCTGAAAAACAACTAAAACCAATTCATGCATGCACAGCCAAAACCAAATTTTGGACAACAGCACAAACATTTTTGCACACCTACAACCAATTTTTTCACAGCCAAAACCAAAGTCTGCACAAGAATACAAATAATTTCTACCTAACCCTGCACAACCGATTTTTGCACAAGTTAAAGTAAGTTTCTACATAATAACGCAAAAACTTTTTGGACAGCCAAAACCAAAATTTGGACAACACAAACATTTTTGCACAAGTTAATATTCTAAATAAGATAAAATAAATTAATAAAAAAATAAAAAATTATATAAAAATATTGTTAATAATGAGTCTAATATTTAATAATTATGTATAAAATATATTATAAAATACATAATAACTTTATTTTATATATAATTTTAATAATTAATAAATTAGTAATTTGATATTAAATTTACTATGAATACGTGGAACTTTTTCGTGTTAGGATTTATAAATTAGACGTTTTAGAGCAGCGAGTGAATATTTCATTGAATTTTGCCAGCTGGTTCGTGGATCTATAGTTTGCTTTGTTTGATTTGTTTTTATCGTCTCCGTGTATGTTAATAAATTTTTGGATTTTTAGTATCATATTATATATTATAGTGTTGATTTTCTTTTTGATTCAAAGAAAATTTGCTGGTTGTGGGTATCACATCATAGTTATGTAGTTATGAGTTTAGTTAGAATTCCAATAAGTATTGGATATCACGTCATGCAAATTAATTCGTGAAGGTTTGACAATTTTTTTAAATAAAATTTGCAAAAAAGGTTGAAAATTTTAGCCGAAAGTGTTGAAAATTTTGTTGTCAATTTGGCAACTTGCGTCCTCCACCGCCTTCCTTTTCTTATAAATAGGCATTTTACAAAGCAAAGCAAAAGGAGTATTGAGAATTGGCGAGGTAATTCGGGTATTGAGAGTTTTGCTGAAGGATTAATTCCTTTGATTGAGTGGTTTGTGAGAGAGTTAAGTTTTGGAAATTTTTTAAAAAAGTGTGAGTAATAAAAATAGAGAAAAAAATATTTAGTGTTTTTGGATAACACTTGAATACCACTATTTTTTGGTTTATCTCAATTTGTTATATTGCTTCTAGTATTGTCTAAAGAATACTTTCTCAGTATATCTATTAATTTTTATCAGTGGAAGAAAAAATTTTCCAAGTTTGTTTTGTAGACGTAGCTCAAGTGAAAGGGTAAACCGTATTAAATTGATGTTGTTATTTTTTTTATCATTTTTATTCTGTATTTATTTTACTATTTTACCCACTGAGCCCAACAAGTGGTATCAGAGTCTGGTTTGATAGTTCCATAAAATTCTTAGCAGGTTCTGAGGTTGTAGCATTGACTGATCTTCCACACCAGAAAAATTTTTATTGGAATTATTATCAATGGGAGAAATCTCACTATGGAGGCAATGATTACTAAAATGATCAGTTTAAATGACACAAATTACTATATATGGAGAAGCAAGATAAAAGATCTCCTATTTGTGATGAAAATGCATCTGCCGGTGTTTAGTACAACTAAGCCCAATGACAAAATAGATGAGTAATGGGAGTTTGAGCACGAGCAGGTGTGCGGCTTTGTCCGACAGTTTGTCGAAGACAACGTGTACAATCACATATGCAATGAGACTCATGCCCAAACACTATGGAACAAGCTTGAACAACTCTATACGTCAAAGACAGGTAATAATAAATTGTTGTACTTGACAAAATTGATGCAGTTGAGATACAAGGAAAGGAGTTCCATAATAGATCATTTGAATGAGATGCAAGGGATCATGGATCAGCTATCCAAAATGGGTATAAATATGGATGACGAAGTATTTGCTCTATTGGTATTGGGCTCACTGCCAAAGTCATAGGAGACTTTGAAAATTTCCATCACCAACTCTGCACCTAACGGCATGGTTAGTATGGAATTTTTTAAAAGTAGTATTTTGAATGAAGAAATGAGAAGTAAATCACAAAATTCAGCTTCTTCATCACAACCAAATGTTCTAGTTATAGATTTCAGGGGGGAGGAGCCAATCTACGGAACAAAAGCCTAGAGAAAAAAAGTAGAGGCAAGTTAAATAAATATGCCAATATTGAATGCCATCACTGTAAAAAGAAGGGTCATATTAAGAAATTATGTCGAAAGTTCAACAAGAAACATAAAGGCAAAAGAGTGAGATGATAGTAGTGATGACGAACAAACAAACGCCATAAATGAGTTCCATGTCGTTTATGATAATACTAACCATATCACATCTCATGAAACTAGTTGGGTGATTGATAATAGTGCTACCATTCATGCCACTTGTAGGAAAGAATTTTTCTCATCCTACACAGCAGGAGATTTTGGTACTGTGAAGATGGGAAATGATAATCTGTCAAAGGTTATTAGCAAAGAAGATGTTTGTTTACAGACAAAGAATGGTACTAGATTAATCTTGAGAGATGTCAAACATATTCTAGATATGCGCCTGAATTTGATCTCTATTTGGATGATGCAGGTTTCTACAATACAATTTTCAATAACCAGTGAAGCTCACCAAAGGTTCCTTAGTGGTGCCTAGAGGTACAAAACATGCAACCTTGTATGTAATGTATGCAAAGCTCTTTAATGACACTATGAATGCAATGGAGAAAGACAGTACAACTGAATTATGGCACAAAAGGCTCAGCCATATGAGTGAGAAAGGAATGATGAATCTAGTCAAGAAGAAGATGTTATCCAGAATGGATAAAGTGCATTTAGAGAGATGTGATGACTGTTTAGCTGGAAAGCATAACAGAATTGTTTTCAAAGGTGCCTCTCCTTCTAGAATGAAGAATGTGTTGGATTTGGTACATTCATACTTATGTGGGCTAATGCCAAAGTCACTTAGTGGTATTCAATACTTTGTAACTTTCATTGTTAACCATTCAAGGAAGAAGTGGGTTTACACTTTAAAGACAAAAGATCAGATGTTTAATGTCTTTAAAGAGTTTCATGCCTCAGTTGAGAGAGAAACTAGGAAGAAGTTGAAATGCATCCAAACTGACAACGGTGGTGAATACACAGGACCGTTTGATACTATTGCAAAAAGCATGGTGTTCAACATCAGACAATGCCTCCAAAAACACTGCAGTTGAATGGTCTGGTTGAGAGGATGAACATGACTTTGATGGAGAAAGTCAGATGTTTGCTCTCACATGCAAAGTTGCCTAAAATATTTTGGGGAAAAGCTTTACCTACTGCTGCACCTGTATTGAATCTTTCTCCTTATGTTCCTCTAAAGCTAGATGTTCCAGAGAAGGCATGGTCAGGAAAGGATGTTTCCTATAGTCATTTACGGGTGTTTGGTTGTAAGGCTTATGTACACATTCCCAAAGATGAAAGGTATAAGCTTGATGTAAAGACACGATAGTATGTTTTTATTGGCTACAGAAAAGATCAACTTGGCTATAGGTTTTATAATCCAATGGAGAAGAAACTAGTTAAAAGTCGTAATGCTATTTTTATTGAGAATGAGACCATTGAAGATATTGTCAAGACAAAGAAAAATATTCCCAATTTCAACGATAACTCAACAGATTTGGAATTGATTCCTCCAATATCGGTGCCGAGACAAGTTAGAGATGAGGATCATATTGATCTACCTAAAAAAAATGATGCTCCTTTAGAAAATTTCCCAGAAAATGATGATGTTCATCATAAGACACGTGTACCCTCCCCAACTCCTTTGAGAAGAAGTAATAGAACAAGACAACCTTCTACAAGGTATCCAGCCAATGAGTATGTGTTACTTACTGACGGGGGAGAACTAGAAAGCTTTGAAGAAGCTATGGCTAATAAGCACAGGCAGAAATGGATTGAAGCCATGAAAGATGAGATGAATTCCTTACATGAAAACAAAACTTTTGAACTAGTGAAGCTACCAAAAGGTAAGAGGGCCTTAAAAAATAAATGGGTGTTTAGATCAAGCATGAGGAGAACAGTTCACATTCAAGATTCAAAGTCAGATTGGTTGTCAAGGGGTTTAGCCAAAGGAAAGGAATTAACTTTGATGATATTTTCTCACCAGTTGCGAAAATAACATCCATCCGTACAGTGCTAGGATTAGCAACAAGTCTTGTCTTAGAGGTTGAGCAAATGGATATTAAAACTGCCTTCCTACATGGTGGTTTAGAAGAGGAGATATACATGGAGCAACCAGAGGATTTCAAGCAAAAAGGAAAAGAGGCCTCTCGTGTTTGCAAATTGAAGAAAAGGCTCTACAGCTTGAAGCAGGCGCCAAGACAATGATATAAGAAGTTTTAGTTTGTTATGGAGGAGCAAGGATATAAGAAGACTATTTCAGACCATTGTGTGTTTGTGCAGAAATGCTTTGATGAAGATTTCATCATTCTTTTGCTCTATATAGGCGATATGCTTATTATTGGCCAAAATGTTTCGAGAATCAATAACTTGAAAAAGCAGTTGAGCAAGTCTTTTGCCATGAAAGATTTGGGCCCAGGAAAGCAGATTCTTAGCATGAAGATTATTAAAGATAGAAGCGCCAAGAAGTTATGGTTGTCACAAGAGAAGTACATTGAGAAAGTACTTCAAAGGTTTAACATGAATAAAGCTAAAGTAGTTAGTTGTCCTCTTACTAATCGCTTTAAGCTTAATTCCAAATAGTGCTCTTCTACAGATGAAGAGAAGGAAGAGATGGACAAAATTCCATAAGCTTCAGTAGTTGGAAGTTTGATGTATGTCACAATATGCACACGGCCAAATATCGCTAATGTAATTGGACTAGTAAGTAGATTCCTTTTAAATCCTGTTAAGGAGCATTGGACTGCAGTAAAGTGGATTTTCAGATATCCTCGAGTTACTTTCAAAATGTGCTTAAGTTTTGAAGATACCAAACCTATATTAGTTGGATACAAATGCAAATATGCTTAGCGATATAGACTCGATAAAGTCTACTTCAGGTTTCTTAATCACTTTTGCAAGGAGAGCTATGCCATAACAGTCAAAGTTATAAAAGTATGTTGCATTGTCTACTACTGAAGTACAATTTATTGTAGCATGTAAAAAGTTATTATGGATGAAAAAGTTTTTGAAAGAACTTGGATTGCAGCAAAACATATATTAGTTATTCTGTGATAGTCAGAGTATTATTCATCTTGGTAAGAATGCATCATTCCACTCAAGATCAAAGCATATTAATGTGAAATATTACTGGATCAGAGATGTTATGGAAAAGAAATTGCTACAGCTTAAGAAGATCCACACAGAAGAAAATGGGTCAAACATATTGACAAAGATTCTTTCAAGAACAAACTTTGAGTTCTATCGACAAGCTGAAGGAATGGTGGAGGCCCTATGTAGTTGGAAGGGGGAGATTTGTTAGCGTGGATCCCTCCTTTATGTGGGCCCTATTAGCATTAATTAAAAAAAAATTTGTAGGTTGAAAATTTTGTTGGCAATTTGCTTCCACTGCCTTTCATTTCTTATAAATAGGCATTTTGCAAAGCAAACCAAAAGGGGTACTGAGAATTGGTGAGGTAATTCGGGTATTGAGAGTTTTGCCGAAGGATTAATTCCTTTGATTGAGTGATTTGTGAGAGTTAGGTTTTGGAAATTTTTTTAAAAAATGATGAGTAACAAAAAATAGTGAAAAAAAATATTTGGGGTATTTTTAGATAATACTTGAATATTACTATTTTTGGGTTCATCTCAATTTATTGTATTGCTTCTAGTTATTATCTAGAGAAGACTCTTGACTCTTTTTGAATACCCATCAATTTTTATTAGTGGAAGAAAAATACTTTCAAATTTGTACCATAGACAGAACTCTAATTAAAGGATGAACCGTATTAAATTGCTGGTGTTTTATTGATTATTTTATTCTGTATTTAATTTGCTATTTTACCAACTGGCCCAACAATTCAGTGGACTATGTGCAAATTGACTAATATTATGCTTATTTCAATTTTAGCTCCTTTTGAACTCGCTATGGTGCTCAATTGTGCACGTTCAAAACACATTAATGGATAAATTAATAAATTGGTTATGAATAAAGTTACATTGTTAGTTAAAATATAAATTATAATATATAAATTAATAAATTTTAGATAAATATGCACCTCTAACATAGATATTAGTAGCATTAACATTCTAAATAAGATAAAATAAATTAATAAAAAAATTATATAAAAACCAAATAATAATTAATGATGAGTCTAATATCTAATAATCATATATAAGATACGTTAATGAAAAACTAATAATAAATAAAAGTGAGAATAAGGAGATAAAATTTACCAAAAAGTCAACCTGTTAATTAAATTAATTTTATCATTTAATTATTTAATTTATTAGTAAATAATATTAATAATTTATTAATTAGAAATTTAATTCTATTATAAAAATAACTAATATTAAAAATAATTTAATAAAAAAATATTAGGAACGGTAAAAAAATATTATGTATAAGATAATTTATATAGAGTAAATAAATTAATAACTATAATGAGCAAGACAATTAATGGATCAAATAACTTAGCATGGTTTATATATATATATATATATATATATATATAAATAAGAATCAAATATAAATATAAAACTAACTTAATAACGAATTCAATAAATAATAATTACGTGCAAGGCATGTTCATGAAAAATTAGTAATAATTAACAGTGGAAATAGGAGGAAACAGACAAATTTATTAAAAAGCCAACTTGATTAATGAATAATATTAATAATTCATTAATTAGAAGTTTAATTCTTTTAGGACTAAATAATTATAGTTTTATATATAAAAAAAATCATATAACTAATACTAAATTGAAAGCAAAAATAATTTAACAAAAAATAATAGGAAGACATGGTAAAAAAAAAACAATAGCATATTGTCATTTAAAATATAACAATAATGATTTTTACTGACATATTTAATTTATATAATAATAAATCTAAATTAAATTACAATCATGCACGTAATGTACAATATGAATTTCAAAATACTGATCAGTACAATTCTTATAAGTTATTTGATAAATTATAATTTCTTAATAATTTGTATAATGTTTAATAACTAACTTATTTTAGCCATATATATAATGAATTAAGTTTTTAAAATTTAAGTGCATAACATAATATAATATAATATAATATACTTTTATATAAAATATAAGAATTAAATATAATTAATAATCATTAGTATTTAAATTAAATGTGATTTAATTATATGATAATTAAAAGTAACTAAAATTAATTTTTTGAATAAGATTATTATTATTATTATTATTATTATTATTATTATGAGTCCAATTATTAGATGATTAGGAATAGGAAGACATACAAAATGATCGTAAAATACTTACTACCTCTATTTTATATGTGACTCTTAATAATAAATAAATTAATAATTTGGGAGGACTAGTAAAATAACTGTAATATACTTAATAATTGACAAATTAGTAATCTTCATATGAATTATAATACGAATCCAATATTTAATAATCATATATAACATATGTTAATGATTGTCTCAACTCTTAATCAAATCATAACATATATAAAAGTAGGAGCTGGGAGGACAAGAAAAATGATCGAAAAATATTTACTACCTCTATTTTATATGTAATTTTTAATAATAGATAAATTAGTAATTTGATTAAATTTGAGATGAACATGCACTCCTATAATTCACTATAAATAAAATATCATAATAAAACGAAATAAATTAATAGAAAAACAAAAAAATTATATAAAAAACAAAAAATGATTAATAACAAGTTTAATGTCTAATAATCACATGCAACACCTCTATTTTATATGACTCTTAATATTTGAGATAAATATGTACTCTTATCTCAAATATTAGTATCATTAGAACTTTATTTATGAACAAGAGTCCTATTAATATTAAAATGAAGTTAGCTTATTAACAATATTATGATATTATAATTTTTTATTTAGTTCAAATATTAATTAGTTAATTAATATTCTAAATAAGATGAAAACAAATTAATAAAAAAATTATATAACAACTAAATGGTAATTATTGATGAGTTCAATATCTAATAATAATGTGTAAGGCACGGTAATAAAAATTAGTATTATTTAAATGTCAAAATTGAATTTGTCAAACTCCTATAGATTTTGTTAACGTTGGTGGAGCTAAAATATATTCTGGTTTCCTATGTTTTAGCCCCTAATCTTTATTAGAGTTTTTAAAAAACAAAACTCTTAAGTTGGCCTAATTTTTAGCCATTAAATACTACATTTTAATTTTAAATCTCTAGGCAGAGTGAATTGAATATATATCTCCATCATTAACTGTTATTATATTCTTAAAAATGAAACAGATTGTTTTACCTCTTTTTTACCCCCTTATCTGCAATATATGTATTATTATCTTAAGAGAAAAAACTTTGTATGGGTGGTGGAAAGTTTTTTGCCAGGACAGTCTTTGTAAGAGTTGCTTTTGATGTTCCTGCTCCTAGCAATTTAGCTAGAAACTATTGTATTGTAAGGGAATAAAATTCTTTAAGGACAGTGTTTTATACACCTCAACTTCATTTATTTCTTCATATTTTTCTAACAATTTCTACTTATTGGAGTTAACTCCATTAAAACTACTACAAAATAATTATAATAAAGATAGAAAGTCATAACTCAGTACCCAATCAAACTTTGAATATGAATCAATCATCAATAAACAACTCTGGTGCTTTCCTGCTTCCTTCATTTGGTGCATTGGACAGCAGCACTTCGAGTAGGATCTCAGAATCATCCTTCATTTATTGCTTGAGTGAAGATCAAAAAACTCTTGAATGATATATGTAGTTTTTGCTAAAATCATAATTATGTATATTTTGATTAATTAAATGGATGTTATTGTATGATTGGATTGGTTTAATAGACTTAGTTTACATAAAATTTCTCTATATTTAAAAGCAATTTGCTGCATTAAATTAGTAGCGGATCTTGAAATTAAATTTAGAGAGACTGACGGAACCACGTTCACAAGAGGGTGGACTATAGCCTCTCTCAACTTTTTACAATATATGTAATAATATATAAATTTATATTATTTTTTAATATTTGTCTTCCATAAAGAATATTGAGAATCTATTTTTACATTATGAACTCATATTTCTGGCTTTTTACTCTATTCCCTCTAATTATATTTCTAAATTTTTGCCTCCCTAATTTAAGATACCTATCTCCCCGCTGGCCATAGCCCTTAGATGTCCCCTACTGAATCCGCCGTTGGCACTAATAAAACAATTAATTAAATGGAGATATATACTATATATACAACACACTAAGAAACCACGGCTAATTCAAAAATCAGAGAACCTATTATTTCGCATGACTGAAAATACATTATTAAACTTCGGTTACTATTTTATGCTACTCTTGTGAATTTCTTTATAATTGTTCAAAATCAATCTTTTTTTTTTGGTCTAATTTTTTATATTTTCAATTGATAATTGTTCTACCCATTTAATATTTGACATTTTTAGTATAATATTTGTCATTTGCATGTCAAAATTACTTAGATTTCCTATCTTATATTAATGTTAGCCATATATTTTATTTTATAATAAATATAAATAGAGAGTAATGGGAAAAAACTGCAAAAAAATTGTCTTGTAACTGCAAAATACTTAACTTTTTTTTTGTAATTTGTATGAAAAATAAATGAAATTCTCCCTTTTTTTCGGACAAGGATTGAATATCGGAAGGAAAAGGATTTGAGAAAAAATTAGTATGAGAAAAAACACATGTAAATATTATTCAAATGACAGAGAGGATAATATAGAAAAAATTGCTAACTTCTGTTATGCAAATTCAAGACTCTAAAATTTCCTCTATGTTTACATACCATGTGAAAGTGCAATCCTTCAAACGTGCAGTTCGATTTTAAACATTTTAGCCCTTGAATTGAAATTCCCATAAGGCATATTCAGCTCTTTATAATTATAGATTTTTGTCATTTTGCATTTTCTATCGGTTTTTTATCTAAATTATCTTTTATATTTTATTTTTGGTCCACTTTACTCCTTAAAAATTTAAAATATGATCCATCCAGCCACATTATATGATGACAAAGCATGCCGGAAAAATTTATCGGCTCATGAAATACATGTCAACTAAAAGGCAAATTATGACGAAATTTGAATTTTAAAATGGTAAAGTGAAATAAAAACAAAATATAATAGGTAATTTGAACCAAAAATTGATAAAATGACAAAAATAGACAATTGCGTTTAGCGGGATATGTCTTTTGCCTTTTGTTAATTCTAGGATTCCATAATTTGTATACAATTTCTAAATAGAAAAATGAGACATCTACAACTTGTAAATCATTGATATCATACCGGGGGAGGAGAAAATGGAATTCGAACCTAAGTTTTTTGAGAGATTTTTAAAGTTTCCAACCAACTAGTTAGTTCTCAATTACATACTGGAGAGGAGTAAATGGAATTCGAATCTGAGTTGTTTAATAAATTTTTGAAGTTTTCAACCAACTAGCTAGGCCACAAATTATTTCCGTTACGTGTGGGTTTTCAAGCAATACAAACTTTCGAAATACATGTATATATATATTGTTAGTATAAAACTCCATTTTGTAAATTAAAATTCAGAAGATTGCTTTTTGAATTTCAAATTAAATGACATTCACCAATTTAATAAGATTTTTTCCAAAAAGTTAGAAATTTGTCAATTTAACTAATTTGAAAAGATTTTTCCAGAAAGTTAAAAAGGTGAGCATTATTATTCATTACGTCCTGTGCAATTGAATTTGTGTATTGAAGCACAATCTTTCATTCGATTATTCCAAATTTCTTTTGCTTCATATGCCGCATATTATAACATTCAAAAGAGAAAAAGAAAATTACTAGCCGAGGGAAAGTGTTCAACTAAGCCAAAGGTTTATTGGGCAGGAGAGCCGCTGCAAAGAAAGTTGCTTGCTTATTAGAATTGTAGGGGAAATTATTTATTCCTTGAGTTTTAATCTATCGTATTATTACTCTATAAAGTTTAAAAATTATACTCTCGGTCTCCTTTGTTTTATCTTCATTAAACTATATATTCATTACATTAAATTTTAAGACATTTACTATTAGTTAAAAAGAATATTTTATTTTTCTCAAGAGATACTAATTCAATATGTTAATATAATATGTCAAACTTTATGGGTAGATAGTGATTTTTTCTTTGTCATTTCATTACAATCTAATGTTTTTTAATATAAAATTTAAAGAAATGACATATTAGTATAATATGATGAAATAGACGAAGCAAATCATATAATTTTTAAACTTCAAAAAATATTAATACAATATGTCAAAACTTCAGAAAGAAAATAGTAATTTTCTAATTTTTTAAATAAATATGAGAACAAAATCTAAGGTTGTGTTTGGTTTAACTGTTGATAGTAGATGCTGACTAATAGCTAATTAATATTGGTATTGAATAAAACTAATTGAACTATTAATATTAGAATGTTAATGTAATGCCCACAAGTAGGGCTAAGTAATAAAGTATACAAGGCATATTAAGAGTATATGAGTATAATTCAAGATGATACAAATGAGTTATAAAGATAAGTCAAAGGTATTTGATAATGTATCAGAGATATTCCGAGATTTATATTAGATGCATGAGGGGTATAAGGTTCGATTTAGGTTTTGAGCTTTGAAAAATGTTGAAAGAAGGAAAATTTATATGAAATACTCACTTTTAAAATATTTTTTTCAATTTTACCAATAAAACTTCTGTATTTTCATTTCAAGTTTCTATATTTTTATTTTTACTATTTTTTTTTCAAATATTAGATTTCATTATGTATTTAACATATTTTTCATTTAATGAAAACATAAAATGATTATTTTTCACATTTTAAATATGGATTAAGAATTTTATTAACTTACATGGCCACTATTTGTCTTTATGTATATATTTATTTATTTTTAATTATTATTTAATTATCTTAATTAGCAAAAAAATATATAAACTTGAATTTAATTAACTTAATTACCAAAGTAAACCTTGGACAAACCTTAATTACAAAAAAATATATGTAAACTTGTATTTAATTAACTTAATTAAGGTTATTTATTTTGGTAAATCTTTAGTAATTTTTAGTTGAGATATTGATTTGATGTTGGGTAAACCTTGGATAAATATTGGGTAAATATTAGATAAATCTTAGTTAAATCTTATGTAACTTCAACTTTGATAAATTTTCTTATAAACATTGAGTAAATCTTAGGTATAACTTGAATAAATCTTAAATAAATCTCTAATAAACCTTTTGTGAGTTCAATTTTCATTAATTTTATAGTAAACCATGGATAAATTTTGAATAAATCTTATATAACTTCAACTTTCATTAATTTTATAATAAATTTTAAGTAAACTTTGACTAAACTTTGAGATAAATCTTGAATAAATCTTTTGTAACTTTAATTTTCATTAATTTTTTAGTAAATGTTGGATAAATCTCAGGTAATTCTTGAGTAAATCTTGGATAATTTTTGGTTAAACCTAGTATAACTTTAACTTTCATTAATTTTCTCGTAAACATTGGATTAACTTGAGTAAATTTTAAATAAATCTTTGGTAAACCTTGTGCACTTCAACTTTTGTAAACATTTGATATAACTTAAGTAAATATAGAGTAAATCTTTGATAAATCTTTTGTAAATTCAATTTTCATTAATTTTGTAGAAAATCTTGGGTAAACTTTGGGTAGAACTTAGGCAAATTTTGGATAATTTTTTGGTAAGTCTTAGTAAATATTGAGTAAATATTGAGTAATTTCAACTTTCATTAATTTTTTGGTAAATATTGGATAAATTCTGGGTATAACTTGAATAAACTTTAAGTAAATCTTTGATAAAACTTTTATAACTTCAATTTTCATTAATTTTGCGATAAATCTTGATTTTCAGTATTTTTGAAAATACCTGTGTAGGCGATATTTTTTTAAAAATTTTGAGGAGCAGTATTTTTATAAATATTTACTCACTTTTTTCCTTTTTCGTAAAATTTCCTTGAAAAAAGAAAGAAAAGTCAAAATTGAGGGAGTCATACCCATAACAAAAGTGTCATGGCCCTGACTATCAAAGTGAAATGATATGCATTGTTTGGCCATTAAATGTCACAGCCAAGCTTTAATGAATCACGGTCAGGACTCTAGCCATGAAGGGTCTACTATAAATAGCTTCAACTCTATTTTCTTCATTTAAGTCGAGCCTTCAAAGCCTTCAAACCTTAAATATACCCCCAACATCTGGAAAATTCATCTCCCACACGATGTTGGAGGTTTCTAAGCCTCTAAATACAAAATTAATCATCAAATATCAAGATTTGAACAAAGATTTGTGAGATTTACTAAGGAAGGAAAAGGAACTAAAGAGAGAAGCTTGGGGCTTGAGGAAGCTCGAGTTCTCCAACAAGATTAGTCACGTTTTCTGCCTTTAAGAGGTAAGAAAATATGTTTTTCCACCTCCTCTTTATAATTTTGGGATTTGTTGAAGTTGTTACTCAAAATGGGTAGAAACTTATATGTAAATGAGTATGTATGAGATAGATCCTTGGGTTTGCTTGGGGGAAAACTTCCCTTTAAGCTATATTAAGATGTTAAATATATTTTAGAGGAGGATTTAAGAAGAAAGAACTTAGATTGAAGAATTTAAGTTAGAGTTTTGTGTCATATGGCTTATATAGCTATGTATGACAATATATGGCTTGAAGTTGATGAAAAATGATTATATATATTTTAGGAGATGCCTTGGAGAGTGGATTTACCAGTAAAGAGGACTAGACAAGCTTGAAAGTTTATATTTTGAATTGGCTCTATAGAAAGTAAGTACACACATGCATTTTTACTTGCTAAAATGACATGATATTGTGTTAAATGGCATGATAACTAGAATTGAATGGAAGTTAGTATATATGCAAATAAGATGTGTGGTAGATTAATTATGCCTACAGGCTATAAAAGATGTATGTAGAGAATGAAATGAATAATATGGGTTATGGCATAGTAAATCACGAATGACATATGGAACACTAAACTACATAGATGACTCTTGGTCATGTAAAAAAGGAATTATGAGTTATAGATAGAAAATAAGGTAAATGAGTAAAATGAAGTTTTGGTTGTATAATTAGCAAAATTAATGCTAAAAGTGTCATTAATGTCAAATGATGAAATTGTCGAGCCTCCAAGGGAGTATATGGATTAAATTAGGATATGAGAATGGTACACAAATCCATAAGATGGAAACTAATGAGTTAATTAATATTAAATATGTATGAGGTATTTGAGTTTCATGGAAAGCTTATGACCTATAATGGTAAATAAAGTGTGTAAAAACATTTAAAATGCATGATCTATATATATACGAGTCGGTTGACATATTATGGGTTAAATAGGTATTGAATTTAAAAATGTATGATTTTACACTTATGAAATTGATAATGATATGTGCACGTATGTTTGTAAGGTTAGTAGCCAAATATGTAGTGTGTGGTGGGTTTAATGCCTATATTGAAATTGTATAAGTTATGGATGCACAAACACAATAAAGGCTCTTAAGGTGCTTGAAAAGGATAGCTCACAAAGAGGTAAGCTCCTCATTTTGAGAAACTTGTAAATTGAATAAGGTTGTAGATTGATATTTTAGCAATTAAAGCACGAGAATGTCTATGTTGATGACTAATGTTTGTTAATACTTGTAATGAAACAAATCAAATGAATGAGATGTATATAGCATATAAAATATGAGGTTTGAGTGTGGTAGACAAGTTTGGTAATTGACCAAACCTTAGCAAAATTGTATATGAAATGTGGTATGGCATAAGACTTGTAAAATTGCCAAAAATCTGGAATTTTTTAGATAATCACGGATCGTG
This sequence comes from Balakata baccata, assembly GCA_949630135.1. NCBI lineage: Eukaryota > Viridiplantae > Streptophyta > Magnoliopsida > Malpighiales > Euphorbiaceae > Balakata > Balakata baccata. The sequence goes on from CATIWF010029664.1 coordinate 24,676, forward strand.
ACTCATTTGCCAAGAAGAAACAAAGCATTCCCAACTTGGGTCACGGCCAGACCAATGTGTCACGGTCGTGACATAGGTAAAAACATAATCATTGATTTCGGCTTTAACTTGTGTTATGACAATCAATTGGTTAATGTTTTATGTATTCATGGCTTCTATGTAAGATTAGAAATTGAATGATTGACATGTCTTTTAGGGTGGAATGGTACCGTAAATTCCTATTGTCTAAAAGCTTGAGCCTCTGAGTGGTTAATGCTCTAAAGATCGAAGCTCGGTAATGCTCGAGCTTTTGAAAGGTCTATGCTTAACTAGATGATCAGTATATGCTCGAATCTCTAAAAGATCAATGCATAAATTGGCAATTGAGATGCATTAGAGCTACCAAGTGATCAAACTCTAAACATTTATTCTATTAGAGCTATGGAGCGGCCAAAACATGTAACAACCATACTCGTAATCCAAGTAGTATGATATTTAGAGTTATTGACTATTAATATGAAAAGAAAAATATGTTATACGTGACTCGTTAAATCATGTTGATTTGGTATGAAATGAAATAATAAACATATTACATGGTTAATATAGTATGAATTATGGTATGCTAGTATGCTAACGCAGTAAGTTAGATATTTGATCATGTATGTCAATCTTGATTGGTATGATCTTTTGCACAATGTAATAAATGAATACTTTGACATTATCACGCCCACATGATAAGGCAATGATTATGTTACCAAATTATATGTCACTAACTATATGATTATGTATTATATTTGCTATGTCTTTATATACTACTAAGCTATGAGTGACTTAGCATATGAACTTCCAAAATGTAGATTTTCAAACAGCAGTTAATTGATATTAGAATCGGCTATCAGCTGCTGATTAGAGTGTCTTACCAAACATATCTTTAATAGTTGCCAGAGCTAACTAGTAACTGATAGCTGATGACTGCTGGCTGATAACTGATGATTGTTAGTAATTTGGTACTTGTTGTTTGGTAATAATAATTCAACTATAACTGTTATGATATAAAATTATCAATAAAGACATCATTTATGTACTCAATATATACATTATTTTATAATATATAAATAAGTAAATAAAAGTATACTAAATTACTTATTTGATATAATTGTTTATTCTAATAAATTAAAAATCACTATAATAATAATATTTCAAAAAAGCATATGATATGAGAACTAAATAAAATATAAAAATTTTACTATATATATATAATTTGGCCTTTATATTCAAAAAAGCTTAAGGTGTTCAGAAAAAGCTTAAAAAATAGAGATTTTAAACAATTGATGTTTGAGACTTCAAACACTACCAACTATTACTTACTAAATGCTTACCAAATGCTTACCTATTGGCTCATCTTTTACTTATTTACTGTCTTTTTATGAGGAACATGATATGCTCATAAATTGAATAAGGTCAAAAGTCAAAACCAAATCATATTAAAATCATACAAAAAAAGAAAAAATCAAACCTAAATCAATAACTTCTTAACTAATATTAAAATAAAATAAAACAAAATTAATGTTCTCATATTAAAATCACATTAGAAGCATCTTAAAGCATGTTTTGGAGAGAGTTTAGAATTGTCAAAAAAGTAAATCTAGAATTTTTTTATTTAATTGACTATTTATAAACTCATTTTTTTTTTAAATTTAAGTTTATAAAAAATATTTATTTATTTATTTCTCTGTGAATGCAGTTTTAAAAGTTTTAAAAAATCTAAAATAAAAATTTTTTTCTAAAAATATTTTTTTCCAAAAATAATTTCAAACAAAGCGTTAAAAATAGAGTTAGTCCCTCGTTTCTATAGTACATATTTTTTCTAAAAAAACTCTCAAAGGTTTTCGTCCAAATCTTAGATAAAATATATCACAGCCTCTATATATAGATATCAGTAAATTACCCTCACGTTACATTGGAATAACTAAATTTAGAAAAATTAAAATTGAACATATAAATAAATATAATATTAAGTTAGTTAAATAAAATTTCGATGATGAAATTTTCTTAAGGAGGAGAAAATTGTCATGACCATTAGATCGGATTCCAATCGATATGCGCATCTCAAGATGTATGTGCCAGACCGATAAAAAATAGAGTGCATTTCCAATTGAATTTGTGTCAAAATGATCAAAATTTAATTTTGGACCTAACAAAAATAAGAATTTAAAATACAAATATTTATCAATAATTAATCAAGCAAAATCGAACATGGGGATTAAATCATAAAAATGTAATATTTGTTTCAATATCCAAATTGCAAAATAGTATACTTAGAATAAATTGTGATGTAAAAATTTTTATTTATAAGAGTATTATTAATAAAAGAAATTAGTTATTTTGCTAACATTTTCTACACTAAAGGAGCAGATATTCGTATACAATTTTTCCTCAAACTGAAAACCTATAATCAATATTCAAACATAAGAAATCTGT
>CATIWF010029691.1:0-12816 GCA_949630135.1 Balakata baccata
AAAACATATAATGAATCTACAATTATAAAATAATGTGTCTACATTTATAACATAACATATCTACAATTATAAAATAATGTACCTATAATCATTAAATAATAAATTTGAACATGTTAAATAAACAATCAAACATAAATGAAAGATGAAAGAAATTCATAAAAACAAATAATGAATTTACAGTTATAAAATAGTGTATATATAATTATTAAATAATAGATATAAACGTAGTAAGTAAATAATCAAATATATAAAAAAAAGATGAAATAAATTCATGAAATAAATAATGAATATACAATTATAAAATAATGTATCTATAGTTATTAAATAATGAATTAATAGGAACAAAAATTAATTATGTTTAACAAAAAAAAGAACAATTAGCAACTTTTAATTTCTGCATATGCAAATAGGTTTTTAAAGCACCTATCACTATTGTCACGGATCCCACATCGGTTGGCCCCGGAGTTGGTCCTGGGCTTATAAGCGGGTGCGCTGCACACCCCTGTAAGCTAGTTTTTGGGGGAGAGGATAATGGCCCCGTGACAAGTGGTATCAGAGCCTGCCCTGGGCCCACCGGACACGTATACGCTACACACCCAATGCGGAGAGAGTAATGGTCGCGTGGGCCACCCGTGACAAGGGCGTTACGGATTGGCTGTGGGAGCTGTCACGGATCCCACATCAGCTGGCCCCGGGATTGGTCCTGGGCTTATAAGCGGGTGCGCTGCACACCCCTGTAAGCTAGCTTTTGAGGGAGAGAGTAATGGCCCCGTAATACTATGCATTCAAATGTATAATATAACAACTCAACATGGCGTATTAACTTCAATTCCAATTTTGCATTCTTTGGTTCAATGATTTAGTACTGATGGCCTAGAAAACTTATGAGTTTTTTTACAAAAATAACTGTATAAAATTACATAATTATTGAAATACCTAAAAGACAAAAGGTATATCAATATCCTCAACCGAGTAAAATTGCTTTCTCAAAATACCTCATTCCATTTTTGAATAATGATTAGTAGTTACTTAATATAAAATTTAGATTAAGTTAAATTCCTTTAATCAAGAACCAATTATGAAATTAATTAAAATAATATTACCATAACAGATTCTAACAATTAAAAATTGTAGAGTTATAAGAAATACTGTTTCATCAACATCAAAGTTTCAAATTGTACTAAATTTCTGATGTCCATAACCAAATACAAAAAGATCAGTAATAACTCAAGAATGAAAATTTAAAGATAATATATTATATTTTTTTAGTTTCATATATCTAACATGAACATAAATATAGATGGCAATATTAATGGTAAATCATCAAATAACATAATAAAAAATATTTTTCTACCTCTACATTTAATGATTACATTATTGTATATGGCTGTTTTGTAATAAAAAATGAACATAAATATGCGATTTAATAATTTCTGGATTCAATATTGACTAATATAATATTTTTAATAAATATAAGATTATAATATTAGTGGAATAAAATTGAAATAAAACAAAGAATGTATTGTAATTGTATTAAATATTTTAATGTCAAATATCAGATACTGTGTTCGTATGTTATAAAAATGTTATATCCGGTTATTTTTATGGTATATAATATTAATTTCTGCATATCTTACCCATCAATTAGGATATGTCACATCAAATATATATATATATATATATATATCTTATGTGATACTAAATTCTGTACAAATTTTAATTTTTTTAATAATGAAATCAAATTAATTTAATGTCATAGATATTCCGATCAAATCGGCGCCGAAAATATTATCTTTGATGTGAAACTCCACATGTATGACCAGATGAACGCTTATTCCAGTAGAAAAAATGAAATAAGAAAAGTTTATAAAGAAAATAAAGTTAGGTGATTGGAATATTTGTATAGTAGAGAAAAAGAAGAAAAAAAAAATTTCAATAGAGGGCAATATTGAATGTGAATTTTGAAACTCATAAATAAATTTTTTAGTTAGTGAAATTTATTAGATGTATTATAGTAATTAGTATTAAAAAAGTGATTATTTCAAAACTTTAACTCCGGATGCAACAAAAAGTGGCCCAACAGGTATTTAGAGCCCAATTTAAAACGTTTAACTCAAAAAAAGCAACAAAAAGAGTAAAACTGGTGGGCCAAACATGCACTAAACCCCATTAGGGGGCATACAGCCACAAGAGTGAATAATAAATACGTCGACAGCAGGGTTCGAACCTGCGCGGGCGTAGCCCAACAGATTTCAAGTCTGTCTCCTTAACCACTCGGACATATCGACTTTGCTGATAGAAATTTCAAACTTTACTGTTAAGTACTACGCCAATGCAAAGAGCCAAACGAGATGAGCAATTTTTCGAAATTTTTTTATTGGCTTGGCAACTCTGAGAGGGAAAAATGAATGAACTAAAAACAGAAAAGAAAAAAAAAAGTTGTAGCGAAAAATATTTGACAAAAAAATGAAGTAGAGTGCAAATCTTGTGCTAATCGGAAGTAGTTTACTGTAAAACTGGTTTGATTTCGAAGAGTGATTTGAACATGTTGTCCTCATCCTATCAGAAACATTAGCTAGAAATTACAGGATAAGATCAATTCCTGTTTCTAGTAATAACAATCAATTTGTTGTGGACTTGAAAGCAGTATTAGAATGATAGTGAAAAAGGAAAATAACAAGAAAACCTGAAGAATCGCCTCCATGAAGCCGCAGTGCTTGATTCTCTTATTCCTAATTCGCTCAATCGCCATTTTCAGCCTCAGCTCTGTTATTTCTTTCACCATCAGATCCTTCTCCTGAAACATATGGATTTCAAGTTTTAGATATGCGAAATGAGAGGAATAATACATGCAGAAAGAGAGAAGTACTCAATGGATACAGAGACAAGAAAAAGGTAATTGACCTCATCTGGATCTTTGCTTGAGGACATGAAGAGGCGATTTGGGGACGAATTCAGTGAATAAAGGAGAAGAGCAGCTCGGACACAGCGAACTTGCGACATTAAAGCTACGTCTCTGATCTCTATTGCGGCTTCCTCCATTCTGCTTTCTCTTTGAGTTGCTGAAATTTGGAAATCGATACTGTAAATCTGTCGTTGTCTTATATATGAACTACAAAGCCTTAAAAAAAAAAAACTACAAACCGGAGAAAAACTCTGGGCCGTCGATTTTCAAAATTCAGAGACACGTGGTTGATTTAAGCCCGCTGATAAAGTACATTGCCCGCGCTTTTGACAGAATAAAAAAAATAAATAAATGTAAAATGTTTTTAAAAATTTAAAAATTCAATTCTCCCGGCAAAAAATGAAAACGATTTGATAATACGTTTCCGTCTGATCCTCCAAGCAAACAAGATAAACTGAAAATGCTTTGCAAACAAAGGAGACGATGCCGTTTTAGATAATGGAGAAAGGCTTGGTGTCGGTGGACCGGTGGACGGAGGGCAGCCAGGTGTACTTCTTGACTCACCTGCACTCAGACCACACCCAGGGCTTGACCTCCGGGTGGTCTCGGGGTCCTCTTTTCTGCTCGAGGCTCACCGCCAAGCTGTTCCCTTCCAAGTTCCCCGAATTCGACCTCTCCTTGCTTCGCATTCTCGATATTGGTGTTTGGCATTCTGTTTCTCTCGTTTCCCCTTCCTCCGGATCCCAGACTGTCCTCCAAGTCATGGCCATTGATGCTCATCACTGTCCCGGTATTTTTATTTTGCCAAATTTTGGTTGTTCATATGCTGTTTGGTTTTAGGTCTCAATGAATAATTAATGCATAATTGAAGGATTGGCGATCTTTTTTCCTGGTTTTGAATCCAATAGGTGCAGTTATGTTCTTGTTTCGGGGAGATTTTGGTTGCCTTCTGTATACGGGCGATTTTCGGTGGGAAACAAGAAATGAGAGAGCCAAGAGAGGTAGAACCATGCTCCTTGATGCTCTTAAGGATGAGAGGGTCGACATCCTTTACTTAGACAATACATACTGTAATCCTTCTTTTGATTTTCCATCTCGGGAAGTCGCTGCTAAGCAGGTACAATCACACTCTTCCCTTTTGCATCCCATTATTTTGCTTCTTTGGATGGTGAAAGATAGTAAACGTTAGATGATTAAAATTTTTGATTGCTGTGCAGTAGAGATGAAAAAGAGAAAGCCAAATGTTGCTAATAGTGAGAAAATGTCTGCCCATATTATTGACAAAGATATATTGTGAAGTAAAGGGAACATTGCCACTAGTATATCCTCAATTATAGGAGAAATGTAAAAATTGATAAAAAAAACCCCCTTTTTATCAATAATTGATTTCAGGTCTCTCAATCTAAAAATCTTTCATTGAAGAGTGAACCATATTATTCCTCTTATTGGGTTAATTTCTGGCTGACAATAGGTTGTTGATATTATTGCATCCCATCCAGAGCACGATATCATCATTGGGATTGATTCTTTGGGCAAAGAAGAACTTTTACTTCACATTTCACGTGCGCTTAAGATCAAGGTATGTTTATTAGCAACATTGATAGAAAATTATAATCTCCTTCCCTATAGATCATGGAAATGATATTCTATAAATAGTAAATTCTAGTAGTCTGCATATTCAACAACACTAGTTTAACCTTTGTTTAATGAAGCGCTTATATTTTCTTTTCTTGTACTTGGGAGAAGGAATTGTTTGCAATCAAATGATTTACTTGATTTTTATTAACCATTCATCTTTTATCTTTTGGCTATCTAATGTCCTGTTTTCATTATTAAAGATTTGGGTATGGCCTGAACGCTTGCAAACAATGCATCTTCTTGGGTTTCAAGACATATTCACAACTAAAACTTCTCTGACTAGAGTGCGAGCTATTCCTCGTTATAGTTTCAGCATTAATACTTTAGAGGGGTTAAATACAGTGCATCCAACAATAGGAATAATGCCATCTGGTCTTCCATGGGTGATAAGACACACTAAAGGAGATGACAACCTTTTTGGTTCATTTTTAACTTCTTGTTACAAAAAGGGCAAATTGAGTTCACATGATGAACCCTGCACTGATAAGCTGAATGGTGCTAGAGGTACTCACTCTGTGGAAAGGTTTCATCAATACATATATTCAGTGCCATACTCCGATCATTCGTGTTTTGTGGAATTACAGGAGTTCATTGAGCTTCTCCAGCCAACAAGCATAAAAGGGATAGTGTCTTCATCTTCTTATTATGTTGACCCTCTCTACTATTTTGGCCGTCTCTGTGGAGAGAACCTGATTTCACAAAAGTTTTGCTGTAAACATGAAAAGAAAGAGGAAGCCAAAAGAATGGTTGCTGTCCAAACGAAATCTTGCCATGGAGATTGCAGTTCCTCCAAAGCAGCAAAGAAAAGAAAAAGAATAGGGTGGGTGAGCAGGGTTAGATCATTGAGAAGAGTACGCCGTGGTGCCAAAATTGAGGAAAGTGATTGTTCAGATTGATTACTGCTGAGCATAGCATTATGATAGCAGGGCAATTTGTAATTAGTGTTACATATATTACTTGTAATTGAAGCAGTTATTGCAGACTCTGACATTACTTGAATTGTCTGTTAAGAGAGGGTGAATTGATGTTTTGAGAATATTTTACCATTGTAAAAATGATTTGCGTTTTTCAGATTATGCTAATAGTATGCTATTAGAATTCTAATGTGGATAGTTGATGATTTTTAAAGATAAAATGAATTTTTTTTCTTTCAAAATTGAAACTTAAAACTAGATGAATTTTTATATCTCAAAAATATTTTATTAAATAAATCAGCACTTTTATTTAAAATAACAACTTGAAATTTAACTTTGAGCATTTGAATATTTATGCAAAACTAATTTTATTAATCATTTTTCAATGAAAATCAGATTTGAAAGATATTATACAATTAAGAAACAAATATTTAAAGTTGAGATAGAGAATAAGAGTTGAACATACTTGATTTATAGTAGTTTGACTTTTTTAGCCTACATCTACTCCTCACGATTCAATCTTAAGAGTTTCTCTCCACTAGTAACTCTTTTTAAAGACAAGAGTTAAGCTAATTACAAATTTAAATTGAGCTAAATATAAGTTCTCCCTCAACAACCTCAAGTTTAAACAAAATAAAACTTGACAAATAGTTGGTTAGCTTGAAACCTTAGATGCTAACCAACTCAAAATAAGTTTTATAGCTCTATTTGAAAACTTTCAACTCAAATACACTTTAATGAAGCTTGAATTTGAGGATTACAGGAGATTCTAAGAGCCAAATTGAAGAAAATGTCAAATGTGAAATTCAAGTGAAAAAAAAAACTTTAAAGAAGATGAATAATAAGTTTCTTTGATTGATTTTATATTTTCTAATACCTAAATAATTTTTCTAACATGTATTTAAAGTTTTAGAATAGAACATTAGCCAATAGAGACAAAATATCATTTTTGCAAAAACTAGCCGTTATTTTTGTCTTATAGCAAAAAGTTGTCACAATTAGTATTCTATTAGATACTAGATTTCTAACAGTTGAAAAAAAACATTTTAACTTAACACTTTTCTAACATTTTTAAGTTTCACTTTCGATACACATCACAATAACTTTACAATATGATCCTAAGGTACCTTGTTATTGTACAAACGAGTCTATATGTCTTCAAATCACATTGTAACTTTGAATATGAAATCAAAATAATAAAATACCATATTCTAATATCATAATTTTATAATCATCAAAATTTGTAATTTAATTTAATGTAGCCTTTGAGCCAACAGTAGGCACCTTACTATTTTTATTTTTAATATGGTAACATAATTAATTTGATTGTTCAGATAATTTTGGATAGAATTTAGAAAGACGGTAAAATGCTTTCTCTCTAGAATTTTAAAATAACTATATAAACTCAAACTCATTAATTTAATAATTTTAATGGTATGATATTAATTAAAAGGAAAAATATTAAAATAAATCATGAATTTTGTGCCTTTTAACAATTATATCAAATTCTATAAATTTTTGGTTAAATTATATAAATTTTCATTTTCGTAATAAATTTAACTTTGATATTTTGGAATTAGTATCTAAATTAGCTGGCACTGCTGTGGATTAACATGTGACATTTCTATTAAAATTATTTTCTCTCTCCTTATTGTGCCCCTCTCTCTTTCTCTCTCTTCCTCTTTCTCCATCTTTTCCTTCTTTCTCTCGAAATATAAATTGAATTTATATTAATATCTTCTATGTTAAGTTAAATCTAATAAAGTATGTTAGTGAGCAAGGTGATTACTCTCTGCCAACAAGAAAATGAGAAAAAAAAAAAAAAAGGAGAAAGAGATGGAGAAGAGGAAGAAAGAAAGAGGAAAATGAAAAGTGAAGAGAGAGAAAATAATTTTTTTTAATAAAAACACCACATATCAATCCATATCAGCAATTTATTTTATTTTATCGGTTCATGTCAATGCTAGATAGGTTCGGAAATCAGTTTAGAGATACCGATACTAAATTTGTTATGAAAGTGAAAATTTATATAATTTAAATATAATTTTTATAGAATTAGGTATAAATGTAAAAAAAAATTATTTATTTTGATATTTATCCTAATTAAAATTAGCCAACTCGTTCCTGATTTCCTGTTTCCAACATTGACTGATTTTTCTTTTTTTTTTTGAAAAATCGAAAGGACAATTCATAATAAAATTTTAATGGGAAGCTTCAAATTTTCTAGTCATAATTAATCTATTCTCAAAATGATGCTCGTAATTTTCCAAAAAATAACGTTTTCTTGTTTTCTTTCAAGAGCTTGAATTGACAAATGCAAAGATTCAAATAACTTTTTAACATTGTGATTTATCATGTAATATGCCTAAACTTACTACTTAGGTCAACATAAAATTAAGAAAATAATATTTTCTTCCAAGTCTTGTCCACTGTGAATTAAATCAATAAAAATATATACTTTACATAAATCATTTGATATTTTGATTTATAGGATATTTTTGTATTATTTTAATCTATATAAATACAATCTAACAAATTATTTTCCGGAAGAAAATATAGTGTATTTTCATCCTGGTTGGGTGGATAGAACGATTAGACCCGGTCTAACAGTCCAATATATTCTTTCCTTTTCGTCTTTCTTTTCTTTGCCCCAGAATACACCAGGTCTAGTCGTCTTTAAATTTTCTAGAATCAAAGAAGACAATGAATATAATTCAGAAAAAAAAAAAAAAGTTGAATTATATCCAGTGTTATTAAACCCGGTTCGATCATTTTGATCGGTTTGATTTCGGTTCGTAATTTTCTGTCTTTTTCGATTCATTAAATAGGTCGGATCTGAAAAAACTAATTAACTACATGTATGTGCCACGACGGACTGTAGATTCAATCTGTTGCAGAAAATAGGAGGAGAAAAGGCAACATAAGCAGATAGAGCAGAAAGAAATTGAGATGGAGAAGGGGCCCAACATTTTCCCATTTTCTGGTCAGGAAATTAATGAAAGAAATAATGCGGTTTGGTTTCTTGTATTTATTATGTGCACCAAACTAATAATTCATAGTTTCTTGTAAACCACCCCATTTTGTACTGCTCCCAAGATTTTTCCGCTTCTTGATAGTGATTTCTTTTTCTGGATTTTCTTTTCCAACTTAATTTTATTTTGTTGTTCTATCTGTACTTTTTTATATAATTTTTACCGATATAAGCCAAATTTTACGATAAAAATATTAATATTTTATGAATTATCAGAAATATATAATAAAAATTGTATAAATAAGTGTTTGACAGTACTTTTTTACTGTTTTTTATTATAAATTTTATAATATATATATATATACATAAACTAATTAAATTATACAGTAATATATATGCTTATTATATTTATATCAATTAATATAAATAAAATAATTAAAATATATCAGCATTTCTCCAATCTCACAACTTCTTTTCTATGCTAAAGCCTGAACATGGATTATAAGGACTAAGGAGGGTATGACTTTTCCATCGTTTTCACAGTGGCTAGCAATCAAAATTTATAAATTTTGTAATTAACTATGGGTCAAAATTCTTAACTATCTTTCCTTTTTATAATCCCCGTGACATTAATACTGATTACTAATAATTTTTTTTCTTAAACCACACACAACCATACATCGCGACTAGAATTTTAAGAGTAATAAAATATTTTTATATAAATTTTAAATCTTATCCATACCATCACTATTCAAATAATATTTTCTTGTACAAATAATTTTATTTAATTTAAAAAATTCTTTTGGTGTAAATTATCAGATATTCTCATCTACGTGACAGTTGTGCTTAAAATTTAAAATCTACTCCTTTGACTTTTCAACTTTAGTTTTGTTTTTCTTTCCATATTGTGCGCACAATGAGGAGGATGACAGCGCTGCGTTTCATATTTATAAAATGACCAAATTATCCCAGCTTAATTATTATTAAATCTTTATGGTACTTTTCCCTTGCATGAATGTAACAAATATAAACCACTACTTGTGTAAAGAAATCATAGCTGTGTGAACAAGTGGAAGAAAGCATCCTTCACTTGTCCTGAGAAATTAACATCAATTATTCAGATTTAATCAAGAATTTAAAGTCCATTTTAATTTTCTTAAATAAAAATCCAAGGGCTCAAATGGGCATAGAAGAAAGTTCAAAAGGAAACATTTGTTGACTCTCATGGATGGAACACAACAACAAGAACCGATTTTTCCATTAATACTATGATTGCTCAGCAACTCAAGACCTGTTCTTCCCTCTACTTCTCTCTATTGTATTATTAATACTTCATTTGTAAATGCTAAAATATCTACCTTTGTAGCCTGCAAAAATCTTTATAGCTGCCATGGATGCCAAGAACTTACCATGGTTGAAGCTCTCTCTTTTGTTCATATGCTTGTCTTTCAGCTTCCATCTTTCTAATGGAGCTGACAGAATCACTGCAACACAATCCCTCTCTGGTGATCAATCCATTGTCTCTGCAAGAGGCGTTTTTAAATTGGGTTTCTTCAAGCCAGGTAATTCATCCTCAAATTACTATATAGGCATGTGGTATAACAGAGTTTCAGAGCAGACTATAGTTTGGGTGGCGAATAGAGAAGTACCAATTTCTGATAGATTTTCTTCTGAATTGAGGATATCAGATGGTAATTTAGTTCTTTTTAATGAGTCCAAAGTCCCAATTTGGTCCACAAATTTGACCTCTACTAATACTACAGCCTCAGTAGAAGCCGTTCTTCTTGATAGTGGGAATCTTGTTTTAAATGGGTCTGGTTCATCAGAGCCACTTTGGCAGAGTTTTGATCATCCAGCTCATACTTGGCTCCCTGGTGCCAAAGTTGGGTTGAACAAAATTACTGGGAAGTATACTCGTTTAGTTTCATGGAAGAACAAAGAAGATCCTGCACCAGGTCTTTTCTCGCTTGAGCTAGACCCAAATGGAACTAGTCAATATTATATTTTGTGGAATAGTTCAAATATCTATTGGACTAGTGGAACTTGGAATGGGCAAATCTTCAGCTTGGTGCCTGAAATGAGATTGAATTATATTTACAATTTCAGCTATCATAGCAATGCAAACGAGAACTATTTCACTTACTCTTTGTATGATACTTCTATTATATCTCGTTTCGTGATGGATGTTGGTGGGCAAATTCAGCAACTGTCATGGTTGGAAATTGGAAATCAATGGAATTTGTTTTGGTCTCAACCAAGAGTGCAGTGTGAAGTTTATGCTTATTGTGGGGCTTTTGGGAGCTGCACAGAAAAATCACAGCCTTTCTGCCACTGTTTGCCTGGTTTTGATCCCAAATTTGCAGAGGAATGGGATTCGGAGGTCTACTCCAGTGGCTGTGCAAGGAGGACGAGTCTGCAGTGTGGGAATTCTAGCCTTTTCAATGGCAAGCAAGATAGATTCTGGCCAAATCCCAACATGGGTTTGCCTGAAAATGCTTCGACGGTAGCAGTTAATAGTGCACAAGAATGTGAATCAAACTGCTTGGGTAATTGCTCTTGTACTGCTTATGCTTTTGACAACAACCAGTGTTCAATCTGGATAGGAGATCTGTTGAATACGCAGCAGAATGCAGCGGATAACAAAACTAGCAAAACTATTTATGTTAGGCTTGCGGCTTCTGAGTTTTCAAGTGCTAAAAACAACAAAGGAGTAGTCGCTGGTGTGGTTGTAGGTTCAGTGGTGGGAGTAGCTCTTCTTGGAATTATTGTGTTTGTGATCTTCAGGCGGAAGAGAACAATCACAGCAGGTAAAGGCGTTGAGGGTTCACTGGTCGCTTTTGGGTACAGAGATTTACAGAATGCAACAAAGAATTTCTCACAGAAATTGGGAGGAGGAGGTTTTGGTTCTGTTTTCAAAGGGGTACTGCCAGATTCAAGTGTCATTGCTGTCAAGAAGCTTGAAAGTATTAGCCAAGGGGAGAAGCAATTCCGCACAGAAGTGAGTACAATCGGAGCAATCCAACATGTAAATCTTGTTCGCCTTCGAGGTTTCTGCTCTGAGGGTACAAAAAAGCTTCTTGTGTATGACTATATGCCCAACGGTTCTCTCGATTCCCATCTTTTTAATGAAGAGAAATCCAAGGTCTTGGACTGGAAAACAAGGTACAATATTGCTTTGGGTACAGCAAGAGGATTGACTTATCTCCATGAAAAATGCAGGGACTGCATTATACACTGCGACATAAAGCCTGAGAACATCCTTTTAGATGCTGAATTCTTCCCAAAAGTTGCAGATTTTGGCTTGGCAAAGCTAGTGGGGAGGGATTTCAGTAGGGTCTTAACAACAATGAGAGGCACAAGGGGATATCTTGCACCAGAATGGATATCCGGGGTAGCTATAACAGCCAAGGCCGATGTTTACAGCTATGGAATGATGCTTTTCGAGATAGTGTCAGGAAGAAGAAACTCTGAACAATCTGGAGATGAGGCGGTGAGGTTCTTCCCGAGTTGGGTTGCCAGACAAATAACCGAAGGCGGGGATGTGCTGAACGTATTGGACTCCAAATTGGAAAGGGAAGCTGATGTCGAGGAGCTAACAAGAGTATGCAAAGTGGCTTGCTGGTGCATCCAAGAAGGTGAAGCTCAGAGGCCATCAATGGGGCAAATTGTTCAGATACTTGAGGGAGTGTTGAATGTGAATCTACCTCCAATTCCAAGAAATCTGCAAGTGTTTGTCGACAACGAGGAACACATCGTTTTCTTCACAGAATCATCTTCTTCTGGCCATAGTTCGCAGCCACAAAGCAAAAACACCTCCACTACTTCCTCACACCCCAAGAGCAATACATCATCTATCACTTCCAACTAAGTCCTTGAAGCGGATCAATCAAACACCAACTCTCGCATGCTGATTCTGTTTTCTATCTCTCTATATATGTGCATATATAGCACAAGCCTAGAGTAACGTAATGGGTGAGTTTGTTGCATATTCAATCAAAGAGTATGAACGAAGAAGAATTCCTTCAAAATCTAAGCAAAATATGCCTAAGAAAAAAGTTTTTGTAAAAATAAATTAAGGGTATGAATTTGTTTGTCCTTTACATCTGTAGGACCAAAGAGTCTGTATCATACCTTTTATGAATTAAATTATTGCTATCAAGTGATTGCCCTTTTTGCTGAGGTCTATTCTGGGTTTTTATGGTTTCGTTGATTTTTCTTGTGACTGCTAATGTTTGCTGCTGTGCATCATTATGTTATTAATATTTAACCTTGGAAGCTCAACTGAAATGTCTCTCAGTTTATGAGCAACTTTTAACTCCTTTTTCCTCCATTTTTCTATCTTGGATGGATCAGCAATGTAGCCTCGGTTACAGATATCATAATAAAAG
>CATIWF010029704.1:0-17798 GCA_949630135.1 Balakata baccata
TTCATTCGACTATTAAGAACAATTGTTGTTCTCTGCGGTCAAATGATATTCCTTATGAAACTAAAACATTATGCAATAGAGTTTATGATTTTGGAATGCTTGATTCTATCCTCAATATTAAATTTAAAAGGTTCATGACCTAAAACCATAAATTATGGCATTGTCAACTCAGGCATATAAAAGAGAATCACATGATGAATTATAGTAACTTCGGGTCATTTGATTGTGAATCTCATTTGCTAAGCAAGTTAACAAAATCACTTTTTAGTGAAAAAGGATGAATACGCAAAAGGACTGATGGACCTTGTACATATAGATGTATGTGAACCAATGTTCATACATGCCATAAATGGTTTTATCTACTTCATTACCTTAATTATGATCGCTCATAATTCAAGTATTTGTATATGGTGAGATATAATTTTGAAACCTTTGAAATGTTCAAAGAATTCAAAAATGAAGAAGAGGAACAATTCAGCAAAAGTATTAAGACACTTAGATTATATCAAAGTGAAATAATATTTAGGCTAAATGTTGAATGTCATATAAAAGATAATGAGTCTTTCTCCGAATGAACCATATCTTATATGCCATAGCATAATGATGTGGCTAAAAGAAGTACTCGAACCTTGTTAGACATGGTAAGGTACATAATATGCTTTTAAAATTCCTTAAAGTTCCTTTTATGGTCATACATATAGGATTGTGTTTATATGATAAACATAATACCTTATCAGTCAATTGATGTTGTTGCATATAAGATATGAAATAATATAAAACTTGTTCTTACATAAATGAAAGTTTAGGATTATCTTGCTTAAGAGAGTAGATAATGTTGAATTACTTAAAAGCTCAATCTAACCCTATGTCTGTATGTGGGATAACCAATGAGAGTCATTTAGTTTTCAGTTTTACCGCTATTTGAAGCAAAAGGTGTTTGTTTCAAACAATGCTATCTTTCAAGAAAAGAGTTTCTTCTACAATAAGATAGTGGGAGCAAGAATGAACTTGATGAAGTTCAAATATATATACCCAAGCAGACACAAATCAACTAACAAAGCCCAAATATGTTATTCATATAGATGAAGTAACAGTAAGACCTTATGAACACAAGAGCTTCATAAGTAAAGTAGGATATGGGTTGTTCCTAAGAGATATCGATCTCTTATAAGTGAACAAAATGTCGTATTGCTCATAGAGGATGATAAGCCTGCTACTTATGAAGAGACTTTGAAGAGTTCATAATATGACTAATGGCTATAAGTCATAAGTCAATACGGATTCCATAACTATAAACCAAGTATGGACTTTGGTTAACCCACCAAATGGAACAAAACCCCATTCGGTGCTAGTGGGTCTTCAAGAAGAAGACTGACATGGAAGGTAATGCAATTGCCTATAAAGCTAGAGTTGGTAGTTAAAAGACATTGTTAAAGATAAACACTGGCTTTGACAAGACTTTTTACTCCATATACTATGCTTAAATCCATTATGTTACTCCTAGTCATTGCTACTCATTGTGATGAGATTTTGCAAATGGATATGAAGACATGTTTCATTTTGGAAATCTAACTTAAGATGTGTATATAACACAACCTAAGAGATTCATATATGATGATGATGAAACCTGATACAAATTGCAAAATCCATTAATGGATTACTACAAACATTCGGGAGTTGAAACATCTAAATTGATGAGATAATCAAAGAGTTTATTTTCTCACAATATGTGGATGATTCATGTGTTTTCAAGAAGGTTAGTGGGAGTGCCATTTATTCTCCTAGAAGGATTTTAAAAGTAACCTGCCAAAAGGGGACTAAGATCTATAAAGATAGATCTAAAAGGTTACTCATTCTTTCTTAGTCTACATAGCTAAGATGCTAAAGTAGTTAGCATGAAGTACTCTATGAGAGGATCTATTCCTATGATCGATAGGATTACCCTATCTAAGTCTCTATGTCCAAAGACATAAGATAAATAGACTATCATGGATGTGATTCCATAAGTTTGGGTTATTGGATTCATTATGTACTAAGTTGTGTACTAGGCCCAATGGATATCATACTATGAGCATCATGAGTGGATATCAATATGATCACGTCAAGAGTTTATGGGTGACTGTCAAGAACATCCTTAAATACTTGAGAAGGATTGAGGATGTATTCCTGGTTTAAGGAGATAATAAGCTTAAGGTAAGCAGGATTATAGATGTCAACATCCAATTTCACAAGGATCACTCAAAATCCTAGTCGTGCTATGTATTTGCATTAAATAGTTGTCTAGTCAATTGGAAAAGTTCCAAACAGATGATGACTGATGATTCCACAACTGAAAGTACATTACAGCTTTCAAGGCAGTTGAGGAAGCGGTTTGGAAAGGGAATTCATCACAAGTTAGAAGTGATTCCTATTATTGTAAATCTAGTATTATTGGAACAACAATAGAGCCACTACATATACGAATCATGGTCTCACCAAAAGGTCTAACATGTACTCAAACTTATCAATTGATTTGAGAAATCAATGGTAGATATGATGTAATGAGAGAGAGAGTTCCACTAATCAGAAAATATTTGAACAAGTCACTAGACCAAAACCCCAAAAGGAATATGATAGTCATATCCTTACCTATAGTGTAATGTACAGTGGCAATTGGCTTTAATGCAAGTGGGAGACTATTAGAGGTGTGCCCAAAATGCAATCGCCTTAAGCACTTAGTGTACACACTCATAAAGACATTCTTTCATTATATTAGTATTCATTTGCATATAAATTGATATAGATCTTAAACTGATTAATGAAAGTCCATGATATGAAATATGGCATGAAGGAAATCATGATGAGATCATGATAATGAGATTCCTATCATGTGTAATTATGTTAATATCTAAATTATTCCTAGTCATTGGATCAACAAGATGGGACATTGTTGATCTGGATAGATTAGCACATGTTATACTCCTTGATTGAATCAAGCAATAGATCTCATAAGCTATGAACATGAGATGTTTAAAGTTAACATGTGGATGTTTGCTAAGAGTAGTCAAGTACATTAGATGACTTGCTATAAGACGATCATATGGATTATCTATTCAAATGTCAATGATAGTCTCATCATAGCAATGGGGCAAATATCCTTAGACTTGAAGTACTCAATGATATCTTGGATACTAATTTTGTGTTTTGACTCCATTCCTTGTTGCCTCATAGAGGTCACTCATAGGATGGTGATTGGCTACAGATTGAGGTATTTAAAGGTAATTGGGTAGCCAACAGAGGATTCACCACTTCTGATAGAGGGAGAGTATACCCACGGCCTCTTGTCAGGATCATTACTCGAAAATATCTGGCTAGAGTAGAAATGTCCTGAAGATGGTCTTCAGTGACATGTCTAATAGAGTAATGAGTCCTAAGGACAAGATCTAACATCACTTGGGCTAGGTGTGATGTAGTTAGTTTAGTGGGAATCGATACATAGTCCATGCTCTAAACCAAGTGGGGTATATTATGGTAAAAGGATGAATTGTACATATTGTTGTCTATAGAAAGGTTTGTAGTCAAACCATTGACTTTCTTATCAATTGGGGGGTCATAATGTGTTGCTAGATACCACTCATGACTTGCTTGAATTAATTGTTAATTCGGGTGGCCAACATAACCGGGAACCTAATGGGTCACATGCATTGGAGTTGTGAAAAATGAGTAAAATGGTCTTGGATGTGATCCAAAAATATGAGAGAATTATTTAGGATCGGATTGTAATGGGATCACAAGAAAAAAATCTGAAAAAATTGCTTGGGGGAGTCATGTGTCCGTACGGGCCCGTGGCAGGCCAGCTCCTGCACACTGGGCAAGCCCAGTGTGCAAGTGCTAACAAAATTGGCTAAGTTTTGGCCAATTTGGCATAAAAATGCCAAATTAGCCCCTAAACCTATTTTGGTAATTTTTCCAACCCTATAGTATTTGGAAATACTTATAAATAGTTTTTTTATCAAAAAACTGAGGTAGCCACTATAGAAAATTAATAGTTAATTTTTTTAGAATTTCTCTCAAAGAACATACACAATGCTAGCACATTGTATGTGTTCAAACAATTATCCTTGTGGTTTCTTTCTTCCATTTCCGCGTGGATTATTATTAGAGATAATCTAAGATTGAATTGTTGTGGTTTGTTACAACCCAACAAAAAGGAAATTTGAAGAATCGGTTCAAGAAATTAAAGGTATAATTTCCCACTTTGATTTTGTTAAATTAGTTTTAATGGCAAAAGTAGAATCCTATGATTCGGGATTTTTTTTTTGTTTCCGCTGATATTTTGTATATGAGATACATGTTCAAAACCCAACAGCTCCTTCACCCTAGGCTTTAAATTTGTAAGTTTGAGCATAATAGTTGCACAACTTTTACTAAGCCATCACTTTTTCTAATTTTTTTGAAATGAGTTTGAAAAATATCGAATGAGCATATTTTTACATCCAACCATTGAGCCACATTTGTCGGTTGTTCAGTACCACCCCTCTTTCTTTGGCTTTCTTGAGTGGTAATTTCGATCGCCGCATCCTCCTTCACATTCACAAAATTGTCATAATTTTTCATGTTAATAATAATGTTGTCACCATAAAAGTTGTTCCTTCTACTTTTGCTTCACCTTTTTTTGAGAGAATTAACTTAAATGATTGAATAGAAATAGAGAATTAAAGAGAATTAAGAAAAAAAAATTGAGAATTAAAGAGAAAAAAATAATTTAGAGTATAGTTAGAGAGAATTTAAGAGAAAGAAAAATAATTGAGAGTGTAAATAGTAAATAATTAAGAGAAAATAATGGTTGAGAATTTGAGAGAGATTGTAGGAGGGGGAAATATGAAAATTTGAAAAAAAAAATGTTCTAGTTCGAAACCAGCAATTTGCAGTTCCAGGCAGAAGGGAAGGGATCGGACCCTACCCTTTCCCTTAGGCCTAGAATCAGCTTTACCAGTGCAGTCTAGATTTGACTGGGCTGGCCCGACCCATGGTCATTCCTAGCTTCAAGCTCAGCTCCTTCACTGAGGATGTTAGTTTACGAATGTATGAAAATTTGATAGTAGAAAAACCAATGAAGAAGATTTGAATTACCAATATAATTTAAATAAATATTTAAATATATTTTATATTTTTGCTTAACATAATTATGATAATTTTGGCATATTCAAGTTAGCATTCCGGTGCCACATCATTGTCCATGTCAGCAATCTGATGCAGTAGTTGCTAGAAATGATTTTAATGGAAAATAATTTAAAAGTTATTTTTGGGCAAGTAATAAAAGTATAATTATCACCAGTAAAATTAACCAAAAATCAAATTTTTTTCCTAAGAAATTTTTTGTAATAGTACATGTACTTAAACACATGTTTAATCTAACTGTCTAACATTAAAATGTTAATATTATTTTTTAGAAAATTCAAACAATACAATGATTTAGTGTTTGAAAGTTTGATTATAAAACCAGTTAAAATTGAAATTTAGATGACCATTATAATTTAAATAAATATAAATGTGTGTTTTATTATTTATGCTTATAATATAATCATAATAATTGTCTTCATTTAATTTTACTTGAAGAAGGAAAAAAAAATTGGATATATTTATTTAAGAAAATAATTTATTGTGTTCAACCAACTAGACATCAATCTAGTAGTTAAATGAGTCAATTTTGTATAGAATCAATAGCTCAAAATAACTCTAATTTAAAACCGTCAATAAAAGAAAATGAAAAATAAAAAGCAAAAAGCAAATATCAAAATAAATCTTGAACTTTGCGCGTTTTCACAATTATATTAAATTTTACAAATTAAATTATATAAATTTTTACTTTTATAACAAATCTAGTCTGGGGATCTTGGAACTGGCCTCCGAATCTTGCTGGCATTGACATGACTGATAGAATGAAATAAATGGCTAATATGAATTGACATGTGATATTTTTTATTAAAAAATTATTTTCTCTCTCTTTTCACTCTCCTTTCCCTTTCTCTCTTCCTTTCTCTCTCTTCTCCATCTTTTTCTCTCCTCTCTCTCTTTCTTCTTCTTTTTTCTCACCTTCTTGTTTGCTGACAGTAATCACCCTGCTCACTAACACACTTTGTTAAATTCAACTTAATATAAAAGATATTAATATAAATTCAATTTATATTCAGAGAGAAAGAGGGAGAAGAGGTTGAAAGATAAAGAGAGAAAGAGGAAAGCGGCTAAGAAGGAAGGAGAAGAGGTTGAGGAAAAAGGAAGAATAAAGAGAGGAGAGAAAGAGAAGGAGAAGAAGGAGAAAGAAGAAGTGAGAGAAAGAGGGAGAAAATAAATTTTTTTAATGAAAAAATATCACATGTCAGTCCACATCAGTGATAGCTAGGTTTGGAAACTGATTATGAGACACCGATGCTAGATTTGTTATAAAAATGTAAGTTTATATAATTTAAATAGAAATTTTATAGAATAAAATATAGTTGTGAAAATGCGTAAAGTTCATAATTTATTTTGATATTTTCCAAAAAAAGAAATAGTAAAGTGGAATAAAGGAAAAAGTTGAAAATTTATTATGTCTCCTAGAAAAGTTCAAATTCCACTTGTGTAAATGAATAAAGCTTTAGTAGATGTTTTATCATAATAAATGCTTAATAGTACATTTTCCATGATAGGTGCAAAATATTACAGATTACAGATAAAATAATAATATTTTTGGGAGTGAATTTCACTGTTCACATTGTAACAATTCAATATTTTATAATATAAAATTATATCAACTTTAATTTTATAATTAAAATAATTTTTGAAATAGTGATTTATTACAATTTATATAGTTAGGATACCGTTGGTGAAATTCACCATATTTTTGGCGAATCTCAATTCTAATGATAATATATTTTGGCAAGTAATTATCACAAAGTCTATAAATTTATTTTTTGACTATCAAATTCCTAAATTTAAATTTATTATATTATATTGTTTAAATCGATTAAAATAATGATTCACTTGAGAATCCATATAAAGACCCGAAATAATATAACATAAAACTATATATACTGATCGGATCGACTCGATTTGAATCTGTCGAACCTACTCATGCTATAAGAACCCAAAAGCATAATTGACAATTTAATAATGAGAAAAAGTAATGGGAGCAGGGTAAGAGTATCAAAATGGGTCATAACACGTGAACCCGACATGCGAAACACATAAAAATAGCGGGTTAATGTTGAGGTTATACGGGTTCGTGTCATAAACAGATCGACCTATTTATAACACAACTCAAATCGTGTTGTATTACAGGTTGACACGTGAACCCTTTATAATCTGTTTAATTTTTTCGTGTTGTGTCAACCCGACCCAATCCGTTTTTATAACACATGTAAATTTGTTAAAATATCAAGGTTAATAATGTCATTTTACAAAAAATAATATCTAAATATCATTTTCATATCATGTCAATCGTGTTATATTATATTAAATGACCCAAAAAGATATAATTGTGTTATGTCGTGTCAAATGATCCAAAAAGCATAATCGTGCCGTATTGTGTCGTGTCAAATGACCCAAAAAAGCATAATCGTATTCGTGTCCGTGTCAGATTTTATGATCCAACTACAACCCGAAAGTTAAACATGTTACATGTATCGTGTTCGTGTTTGTGTGGCCCGTTTAATATTTGTGTCGTGTTCGTGTCAACCCGATTAGTAAATGGATCGTGTTCGTGTCAACTCTAATCGTATCATCCGAGTGGATTGACACAACACGAACACAACCCATCAATCCGTTTTGACATTCCTAGAGCAAGGTGGTTAGAAGATGAGGCAAGTGAAGAACCAAAATGCAGCCAGGAGAAAGAGGAAAATGTTATTAATGTGAAAACAGAGCTTCTATATAACTACGAATTAATCATTAAGAGAAGCAGACTCCCTAGTTGACATTTCTTCAACTCATCAGCTTTATGATCAACTCCGCAATGGAATTTTCTTGACAAATAAGAAAAAGGAAAAAATTTTCACTACCTCTATTCTTGAATTTTCATGTTCTTTTGATCACTGTAATCATTCTTTTGTTTCACTGCAGAAATATTGGGTTGAAAATAAATCCAACACCAACTGCTTCTTCATATATGCTAGAGATTTCTTTATCACTTGGGCTGAAGATAATCATATATGGCAATGGCTTCAACTATGTGAGACAAGGTAATAACAATATTATAATTATTATCCTAATTTCAGAGTTGCCAGTTAATATATAGCCATGTGTTAGTGGACATTGCTGAGCTGTTGAACGCATGACGGTTGGAAATACATGGAAAATTTGAAACAACCAAGTTGTCTCCTATTGTATTATATGAAGTTGCAGTTGTGGTAATGCTTAAAGACCCTGCTTACGGTTGGGAGGTTCCAGTTAATTTCAGGCTCACCCATCCAAGTGGAAGCATGCAGCTGCACAAAGAAAACTTATTGACAAAGCCTAAAGGTCAATGGATAGAAATTCCGGTCGTTGAGTTCGTATCTTCACCAGAAAATGTTGGGGAGACAAATTTCAATGTATGAATGTGCGGGTGGTAAATGGAAGGGGTTCATTATCAGAGGTCCATTCGACCCAAAATTTGATCCTAATAGATTTTCCATTAAAAAGCAAGACTTTTAATCCAAAATCAGATATTGTAGAAAAAGAGGCCTCTCTATAAAATTACATCCTTCGTTATATCATATGATACGAGACGTAATAAACAACATAAGGTTATTATTTAATGAAACTAGTAGAGACCTAATACCATCAACATCACTTCTGATTGTTCACTTATCTCTGATCTCGGTCTCCTTCTCATGTTCTTTTATTCTTCAGCATACTTCATATCCTGATAGCTGTTCTAAACCAAAGGAATCTGTAAGTTTGTTTAAATATTACAGAATTTGAGGAATTATTAACTTTATTTTAATCTAATTTGGATATCTTCATTAAATAGAGCATATATATATATATAGAGAGAGAGAGAGAGAGAGAGAGAGAGATCATTAGAGAAGATAATAACAATCTTAGTTCAAATATATACGGCACCTGCTTGCTGCTGCAAAGTTTCAAGCAACCATTGAATCTGGACATTTCAAAAATCTGTACTGTATTTTTCTGGCTTGTACCACAGTGAAAAATCGATTCCTTTGCTTTTCAGTTTCTCAGTGGCAGTTCCAATCCTCTCAAGAAGCTGCTTTTTCAAAAAAATTAGTTTTTCATCTAGATTAGACACCGAAAAAGCATGGATTAATTTGAATTTTACAAGTAAATTCACTAGAATTTATCTAAACAAAAGTTCAAATGTTAATTATATGTTTTTGTTAGCTGGTTGGCAAAAGGTACATATAGCATCCTAAGGTGGATCTTCGCACAATTGAGCGCCCAATTTCCAATTGTGTGACAAATTAACCCAACTCCGCTATTAGTCGTTTATGCCTAATGGGATTATTATATCATGTACCCAAGTTCATATTGCATTATGGACTTTATACGTATGAAATCACGCACATAACTTGCAGGGTTACTTACATCAACGGTTCTCTAACTATTTGACTCGTAACAACTAAGTACCTAAAGTTTTATTTATAACAGAAAATCACTTTTATTTTATAACCCAAAACCCCCTCCATCACTCAGTTAAATTTTCTTCACAGATATCAGACTTTATATTTACTATTTTGCCCCTTCTTTCCCATTTTCTTTTTTTTTTTATTCAGATCTAGGATTCCTAATTCTCTTAGATTTTCAAAGAAAAAATTGCAGTCGTGTGGGTGTGCTATGTTGCAGATTGGGTCTGCAGTATCCGTAAAACAAAAGCAACAAGGATTTTGCCAGACGATGGAACACCATTGTAGAAAACAAACAGAGTAGAAATAGTTCTAACTTTAATGAAACTTAAGAACCCAAATTCCCAATCTTTGTAGTAAATAAGAACAAAGTCCTTCAATTGAGTGAATTACTGACGGTATCCCAATTATGTAAATTGTAACAACTCAGTACCTAAAATATTATTTATAACACAAAAGTATCTCAACTTTTATTTTGTAATTGAATAGTACTTCCGTCTTTAATTGCTAGTCTCCCTAACATAAGTATGACATGAAATATCCATATCAGATAAATTTTAATAAAAATAAAATTAGCTGTAATATCCATATCAAATACATTTCAAATTTGCTAATTAGGTATTACAACTAATTTTGTTTTTATTAAAATTTATTTGGATATTTCATGTCATACTTCTATTAGGGAGACTAAGGGAGTGTTTGGAATTGTTGTTGGGTTCTCCAAAAGTTGACTTTGAATTTTTTTATTTAATTAACTAATTTTTCTATTTTTACGAACTTTTTTTTTTCAAATTTATTTTTAGACAAAGCATTTGTTTACCTACTTTTATCCAAAAACAGTTTTCAAAACTCAAAAAAGTTTAAAATACAAATTTTTTTTTCCGAAAAGCATTTTTCCCAAATGTAATGTCAAATGAGCCCTAATAGCTGAAAACAGAAATACTATTTAGTTACAAAATAAAAGTTGAGATACTTTTATCTTACAAATAATTTTTTAGATACTGAGTTATTGCGATTTACATAATTATGGTATTTTTGTATTACAAATAATATTTGAGGTACTGAATTGTTATGATTTACAAAATTGGAGTACCGTTGATATAATTCACCCTCCTTCAATTTGAAAGATTTATTTTGATAAGTTTCATTTCCCTCAAGGAAAGTAAGAGGCATGCAACTATTAGTAGAAACAAGATTACGACCATGAATTAAGCGGTCACAATGAGCCATGGAAGCATAATAATGAGTACTACTCCTTTCGGGCAAATCATTGATGGATAACATCTCCTTGACCGGATCAAAATAGCGATGATGCATATTGAATCCAACTATCCCAAACCCATTTAAACAAGAACCCGAAGAACGAGCCATTAGAATAGAGAAGAAAATGAAATTTGGAAATAAGAGAGAAATTCAGGAAATTAGAGACATTTGATCACTTCTTACCTTATAGAGAAATTATCTTTTATGGATCTAATGCAGAAAAAAGAAAATGGGAAAAGGGGCAAGGACAAAATAGTAAATAAAATTATTATAGTAGGACCCATTATTTCACATGTCAACCTTCCGTTAGCAAAGTTAACTGAGGGAGACGGATGGAGTTTTGTGTTATAAAATTAAAGTGGTTTTCTATTGTTATGAGTCAAATAGATCTTATTTTAAGTACTAAGTTGTTATGAGTCAAATACTTGAAGTACCATCAATGTAAATTATGAGTTAAATAATGTAAATTATGAGTCAAATACTTGAAGTACCATCAATGTAAATTACACTAACTTGCAGGTTGATCATTTATGAGCTACAGGCTCATCATTTAGAACTTAGAGGTTCATCATATAGATCTTATAGGTTCATCATTTAAAACTTTCAGATTCATCGTCTATTACTTACAGGTTCATCATTTAATATATGCAGGTTTATCATCTATGACTTATAGGTTCATCTTGCAGTTTCATCATTTAGAAGCAACAGATTCATTGTTTATAACTTATAGGTTCATCACTTAGAATCATGAACCCATAAATATATGGTGATAAAGCACTAAAAACACTTTGAGAAAATTATATAAATTTATTAACCAAATTGAATAATAGAATATATAATAAAAAAAATTTCGCATTCTTATGATATTTTATTAGTGATTGAATTTATAAACAGAATTATAAATTGATTTTACCTACTTGCAATAAACAAAAACGTACATTATTATTCATTAAACAAACTTCAGAAAATTATTATGCTCATTTTTGCCATTTAGGCCCTTGTAACGAGTTTTGATCTACTTAGTACTTGAACTCTTTTTTTGGTTCATCTTGCCCCTGTTCAATTCATAAAACATGCATAGAGTCTTCTAATGCTGACACGGCAAGGAAAAATGTTTGACTTGATCAATGGTGTCATATTAGCGGCCATATCAGCAACAATGGACCATATATTAAGTTTTACGAATTAGACAGGTGGCAAAGTAAACTAAAAATGGAGTTCAGATGGCTAAATGAACTAAAAATCGTTGCAGGAAGCTAAAAGGCAAAAACGAACATATTCAGGGGGTTAGGTGTGACTTAAGCCAAATTATTATTTATTCTTATTATGTATTTTATCCAAATTTGCCATTTTGACGCCTCCCCCACTTTTTTTTTTTTTGGGTCAATTTGCCACCTATAATTGATTTTTAGTCCATATTGTCCCCTGTAAAGTTTGTAAAAATGTATATGGGACCCTCCTGATACTGACATGGCAAGGAAAAATGTTTGATTTTGTCAATTGTGCCATATCAGCATCAATGGGCCACTTATACGTTTTTACAAACTTTACAAGGAGTAATATGAACCAAAAATCAATTGCAAGTGACAAAATGGATAAAAAAAAAAAGTAGGACAAAATGGCAAATTTGAACAATTGCAAGGGGTTAGATATGTCAGAAGATCAATGCTTACTTCAAATGTTTTCAAGTTAAATACAAGAGAAGAATAGAGGGTAAGACTGATTACAGGGCAAGAAAGCTACCGTTTGACTAAAGGGTACATGCAACATCATGATACAAGTCTATGATATAATTTGCACACCTAATATTTTATTGTTGAATGAATTTTTGTCTCCAAATAAAAAATGGCACATGGAGCTTCTAGGTCCCATCATTTTTTCTTTCTCTTCTCTCTTTCTGGCTGAAGCACTTTATAACATCAAACATAATTAATTAGTATACACTTTAGGATGGGTAAAAATATTTGAAATATTTGATGGGTATAAAGATTAAAGAAGCTTTGGCTTTAGGATTAGGTGGTCAAGAAAGAAATTTTTCTGCTTTCTTTCTTATCTTTGTAACAAATCCTAGGTTTTCAATAGGAGAGCATGAGGAAGGCACCATCAAGATAGAGAGATAAGGTGGCAAAAAGGAGAAATACCCAAAAAATAAACGTGGGACACTCAAATTTTGGTCTTTATCAATATTACTAAAACAAACTGCAGAGTTCTACCAAATTACTTCATCCCTTGCAAATCTCTTTTCATTTTTCTTTTGCTATTTTTCTAATATTCCTTCAACTGATTTTTGTGCAAAATTCTTTCCAATCTCTGGGCACAAAAAAAAATAATGAAAAACCAAATTAAACTCCATACAAGAAACTAACGTAATAAATACCATCTCAATGACCAGATTTGAGTTTTGATTCGTAACTCATTAAGACCAGCTAGAGTGATCTTCTCTTTCTTGAAAATGGTAGGGGAAGTCGCAGGAATAATAGAAGGAATGGAAACCATTTCAACTGAGAGTGATGATCTTCCATTTGATGTGACATTTTGTTTGGTATGAACACAAGAAACCAAAGGTTATAGTGGTGGCAAAGATGAGGATATGAATCCTAAATTGAATGTAGAGCTATTGGGGTTGAGCGATGATGACAGTGCTATGGACAGTGAAGAGATTGCTGACTTGGCAGCAATGGTGGCAAAAGTGGAGGCAGTGGCCATTGTTGAGAATTTGGGGAAGAAGCAAGTGCTGGGGGAGAATTGAGAGAGCTAGTTGGAAAGGGAATGGGGTAGGCTTAATCAAGTTATCATATAAATAGTAGGGGTAAACAGCTTCAGACAGAGTTGGATTACTTTGTCTCATATTTGAACTATGAGAGCTCAATTATCTAAAGATACACCTGGAGATGGCAATGGATATGGGTTTTGCGGTACCCGTACATATCCAAATCCGTTTCAGCCCTAATGGATAATCCTATTAGCATTTTGGGATGAGTTTGGATAGTAATGTTAAAATCCATCACGGGTTTGGGTTAAGTACGGATAGAGACTTTAGGGAAGAAGCAAGTGCTGGGGGAGAACTGAGAGAACCGGTTGGCAAGGGAATAGGGTAGGCTTAATCAAGTTAGCATATAAATGTTAGGGGTAAACAGCTTCAGACAGAGTTGGATTACTTTGTCTCATATTTGAACTATGAGAGCTCAATTATCTAAAGATCCACCTAGGGATGGCAATGTATATGGGTTTTGCGGTACCTATACATATCCAAATCCATTTAAACCCTAATGGATATCCAAATCCGTTTAAACCCTCATGGGTAATCCTATTAGCATTTTGGGATGAGTTTGGATAGTAATGTTAAAATCCATCATGGGTTTGGATTAGGGACAGGTAGAGACCCTCGGATACCCGCTACCCATATATATATATATATATAAAATAATTTATTGAATGTAATGAAATAATTAATTATTAATTATTTTTTTTTTTTTAGTGGTTGATGAACTATAAATGTAATGGTTGGATATTTTAAATATATTTTTTTTATCAAAATGAACAATATTTAATTTTATTGTTTTAATGTTATATTTATACAATTTGATGAATTATTTTAATTTAAATGTGTTGAATTAGATTTTGTGTTTTATTTTGTTTGTTTTTGTAGAAAAAACAGTAGTAAGAAGAAGAAAAAGATGAATATCTTTTTTCTCTTATTTTGACAGAAAAATAGATTACATATTTATAGAGGAAGAAAGACTCTACAATCCCTACAATAAAGGAAATAATCAAATAATCAACAATAAAGGAAATAATCAAATATGGAATCCCTATAATCAAGGAAATAACAAATTTTTCCTTGATTATAGTATTTTATTCTTAAAATTATATCTTTCCTAATTTGCCAACAGTATCTTTGATATTTTTTCTTTTTGGATCATTGATCTTAGGGTTATAAATTCTATATAAACACATGTAATTTTTTGTAATTAAATAAGAAAAAGAGCTTAAATTCTCTCTGTTTTCTAGCAAACTAATTAGCTAAATAATAGGAATTATATAAAAGACTGAATAAATGCATGTTTACATGTCAACACCTCTCCTCAAGCTGGACTGTACAGATTGTACATTCCAAGCTTGTCTTGATGTGGGAACATATATAAGGTTGATAATGCCATAGTCAATCTTCTCATTAACCTCAATGTGTTTGGTTCGATCATGAAACACTGGATTATAAGAACTGTTGACGGCAGCTTTGTTATCGCAAAAAACCTGGGTCTAGTTTCAGTTCATCAAGAAGCATTTTCAGCCACAAAACTTCACAAATTTCATTAGCAAGTGCCTTGAGTTCAGCTTCTGCACTGCTTCTAGCAACAACTAATTGTTTCTTGCTCCTCCATGTTACAAGGTTGCTCCAAACAAAGGAGCAATAGCCTGATGTAGATCTTCTATCTTTTATTGAACTAGCCCAATTTGCATCAGTGAATGTCTCAATTCTTCGATCGGTTCCCTTCTTAAAGAGTAATCCTCTTCCAGGTGTACCTTTAAATATTTTAAGATGTGATATGCAACCTCCATGTGATCTTCAGTTGGTGAATGCATGTATTGACTTACTGAACTCACAACAAAGGCTCTGTCTGGCCTTGTGTGAGATAGATAAATTAGTTTCCCAACAAGCCTTTGGTATTGTCCTTTGTCAATCTGAACATTTTCCGTTTCAAGTCCCAATTTTTTTTTTGGATCTATTGGAGTTTCCACCGGTTTTCATCCAAGCATACCTGTTTCTCGAAGTAAATCAAGAATATACTTTCTCTGTGAGGTAGAAATGCCTGTCCTATTTCTTGCCACTTCCATGCCTAAAAAATATCATAAATTTCCTAGCTCTTTGGTTTCAAATTTAGTAGTCAGAACACGTTTTAGTCTTTCTTTTTCATCCTTATTATCTTCAGTTAAGATTATATCGTCCACATACACACTTAGGATAGAGATTTTATCATTAATGTGACGATAGAACAAAATATGATCCAAGTTAGTCTAATGATATCCTTGTTGTTTTACAGCCTTAGTAAGGCGATCAAACCATGCCTTGGGCTATTGCTTGAGACCATAGAGTGACTTATTCAAGCGCCCCACATTTCTTGTTTCCTTTCCTTTGTCAAAACCCGATGGAAGTTCCATATACACTTATTCCTCTAAATTGCTGTTCAAAAAAAGCATTCTTTACATCCAACTGTTCAAGAGACCAGTCCAAGTTTGCTGCTAATGACAAAAGCACTATAACAGTATTTATTTTGGCAACAGGTGTAAATGTCTCTTGATAATCGATCCCATACATTTGTGTATATTATTTCACAAGAAGTCGCAGTTTATATCTTTTTACCGTTCCATCAGATTTATTCTTTACTGTGAATACTCATCTGCAACCGACAGGATTTACTCCAGGAGGCTTCTTGACAATCTCCCATGTTCTTGTCTGCTCAAGTACTCTCATTTCTTCTTGTATAGCTTTCCTCCATCTCATATCCTTCCATGCTTCCTGAATAGTTGTTGGGACTTCATTGGCTGATACATTAGATATAAAAGTGTGAATATTATTTGACAAATGACTGTAGGAGACAAATTTACTGATTGGATGTTGAGTACATGATCTCTTTCCTTTTTTGAGAGATATTGGACATCAGACTCAACAAAACTTTCTTGATTTTCAGAAATACCTAACTCTGGGAGAGATTCTTGGCAGATAGGGAATTCTTTGATCTCAGTAGGTTCATCCTTGCCTTGTATAATTTCCATGTCAAATTTTCCATATATAGGAACATGAGACTGATTTTTCTGATTATGAGGGAAAGATTGGTTATGATTTTCCATGGTTTGTGGAGAGGGACAGAAAATTAAATCGGGATTTTGACTAGGAGAAATATTCGGAGTAAAAATACTCTGAATTTTTGTCTTGAGAGTTAACTTTCTGATTTGATTCAGATTCATTTGAAGATTTGCTGGCCTGGTTCACATTTTCTCCTTGATTTTCTAAATCAAAATCATTTTGATTTGTGGGAATGGTTCCATCTGTATTTTTTTTTGGAAAGAATGGACCGAATTTTGATTTTTTGGAGAAAATAATGGAGAGAATTTCCTTGATTTTTGTGGAGTATATCCCAAAAATACTCCCAATCTTGACCTGGACTCGATGTTTTTGAGGATGTTAAACCTGGAACCAGATTTTGCCAAAAAATATCTACACTAGAATCCCCTCCCGAAGATTATTTTTTTGGAACATAGGACTCATGCTCAAAAAATGTAACATCCTGAGGCACAAAGTATCGTTTTTTGTCAAAGGAATAACATCGATACCCCTTTTGAGTTGGAGAGTACCCAAGGAAGAGACATTTAAGTGAACGTGGATCAAGTTTACTAAGAGTGGTTATGGTCGTGAACAAACACAGAGCAACCAAAAACTTTTAGATCTAACTGTGAGTATGACCTTGACTCTGGAAAGAAACTATAGTGTATCTAAAGGAGTTTTATATAGTAAAGTTCGAGAGGGTAATCTATTTATAAGATAAGAAGCAGTGAGTATTGCATCATCTCAGAACCTTTTTGGCACATTTGATGTGAATAATAAAGAACGAGCAACTTCCAATAAGTGACGGTTTTTTTCTTTCAGAGACCCCATTCTGTTGAGGAGTATCAATACAAGAACTTTGATGAATTAATCCATTTTGAGAAATTTAGAGAAAGAAGAAAAGAGAAAATATGGTGAAGATTGAAATTCTCAGCTTGATTATTCCCTCAAGCTAATGGATATATATACTAAATTGGAGGATACAAAATAGGAATAAAAATCATATACAAAATAGGAAGAAAAATATAAACACATATTTTTAGCCTAGAATTATGCACATAATTTCAAATATCTCAACACTCAAGCTGGAGCGTATATATCATATGCTCCTAGCTTGTTGTATATAT
>CATIWF010029718.1:0-23724 GCA_949630135.1 Balakata baccata
TTAGTATTGTGAGTCAATTTATGTCGTCACCAACAGTTCATCACTGGACAGCTTTAGAACAAATTTTGTGTTACTTGAAAGGGGCCCCTGGACGTGGTATCTTGTATGCGAATCATGGACACACTTATATTGAGTGCTTCTTAGATGCCGATTGGGCAGGTTCAAAGATTGATAGAAGATGTACATCAGGTTATTGTGTTTTTGTTGGAGGAAATTTGGTTTCATGGAAGAGTAAAAAGCAAAATGTTGTATCACGCTCAAGTGCTGAATCAGAATATTGGGCCATGGCACAATCTGTATGTGAGATTATGTGAATATGTCAACTCTTGACTGAGGTGGGTCTCAAGATTACGGTACCAGCAAAGTTGTGGTGTGATAACCAAGCCGCTTTTCATATTGCTTCTAATTCTGTTTTCCACGAACGAACAAAACATATTGAGATTGACTGCCACTTCGTTCGGGAGAAACTACAGCAAGGTTTGATCTCCACAGGATATGTGAAGACAGGAGAACAATTAGGAGATCTCTTCACTAAAACTTTAAATGGGGCTCGAGTTGATTATCTTTGTAACAAGCTGGGCATAATTAATATCTATGCTCCAGCTTGAGGGGGAGTGTTACATAATATAATATCCTAATTAGTGGTAGCAAATATCCTAATTAGATAATTCCCCAATTAGTGGTTGTAAATATCCTAATTAGTATAGTATCCTAATTTGTATAGTTGCCTTATTAGCATTCTATCTTTGTATATAAATATGTAAAGCTTGTAGCAATAAAAATATGAAAAAATACATTCCCATATTTCTCTGTTTTTACAAGAATAAATAAAGAGACAATGTCTTGTGGTTTGGGCTGTTTGGCTATGTGCCTGAGTAAATAAACAGACAGTGTTATGTGGTTTGGCTACGAGCTTTTGTCCATGAATCCACTTGTGATTCAGAATATAAAGGATAAGAGTTGGAAGTGCATTTTATTACAATTTGTATGTTTTTTCACTATTGCTTGCGAATGCCACTGGCTATGTGCCTGAGTAAATAAACAGACAGTGTTATGTGGTTTGGCTACGTGCTTTTGTCCATGAATCCACTTGTGATTCAGAATATAAAGGATAAGAGTTGGAAGTGCATTTTATTACAATTTGTATGTTTTTTCACTAATGTTTGTGAATGCCACCCCAATTCCCCCTTGTATGTGCTCCTTCTCTTTTCTCTTTATATATACATGTATTAGTTCACAGTATTTATCTGAATATGAGGTACAATACTTGGGTTGTTACTTAGAGATGCAATGATAGTGTTTTGATTTTTCTACTTATAATCTATACATATTTAAACAACTTATAATCTTGAGCTGTTCTTAAATTATTGAAACAATTTTACTTTCTGTTTCCTACTTTCTGAAAAATTAATTTATAATTAATATACGATTCATTCATTAGGGCAAGGTTTTCCTGATTACTTAGATTAGTTGCAATTATCCCATATGCTCTTTTCTTAAATAATTGGGGAAAACAAGAGAAGAAAAAAAGAAACCAACTTTTGAGGAATTTACTTATGGAAGCATAATCGTTTTTAGTTAGCAACTTTGTTGAGTAATAAATCCGGTTACAGTTCATTAGGGGGTCTTCTTTTCAAGTAGTCCATGAAATGTTGATTGCTTAGTTGCTGTGAACATTTTGATAATTTTTGATGTGTTTCTCTTTTTAAATGTTTAATTATATCTTGTTTCACTTGTGAGTCTGTAGGAGATACAGAAATAATTAGTTTTTTTTCATTAGAAAATTTTGATGTAGGAATTAATAGTGCTACAAAAATGTGATTGAACTCATGTCTTAGCCTAAGCCATTAACAAAAGTAAAACCTGTAGAACTGCATGATCCTCTCTTTCCATCTCTCTCTTTCTATTGAATTCTTGATTCTGTAGCATAACATGTATTTTCATTTTATTTACAACTTGTAACTCTTGGTTCTTCTAGTTTGGCAAAAGCTTGAAGAAGAGAATCGGGAATTCTTCAAGGCCTATTATTTGAGACTAACAGTGAAGCACCAAATTATGGAATTCAACAAGCTGCTTGAGCAACAAGTGCGACTGATGCACCAAATTAATACAACTGGGGTTGCTTCAATGCCTAATTCTAATGGATCTCATATCCCATCCAGTATGATTGCTTTTCAGCCTCATATATTTGTCGGGCCTAATTTGTTTTTCCATGCTGTTTATTTGCTTTTCGTATTATTGGGAATGTTTTCTTTGTTCGGTAAAGATTTTCTTGTCTAATGGTTTTTCAATTTTGCAATGCTATATTATTCTGAATCTTTTGTGGTTTTTGTAACTCCTATGACTTTGGTGACTGATTCTTCTGTCCCTACAGTGAACCAGAATTCGGTATGCTATGCCCCAGAGCATACGGGATCAGTGCTGAAGCCAGAGAATTTGCACCATCCCTTTGGTTCCAGTATGACCAATGCATTCACAAATGGTGGATCATCACTGCATTCAAATATGCATGCTGCTGTTGAAATGTCTGCTCATGCCGGTAGAATTAATGCACCTCCAAACATGCTTTCAACACAGAGTTCAAACATGAGTTTGATGCAAGGATTAAATGGAGGAATGATCAAATCTGAAACTGGTTATTCGGGAACTTCCCCATATATGTTTGGTGCTGATGGCAACATCATGGAAGCACGCCCGTCGATTGCAGATGCATCTTTCAGTAGTGTAGAATCAAATACACAAGCTCTAAATGAACCACTATTGGATGCCGATACTTCTTCATATGGATTCTTGGGTCAGATTCCTCGGAATTTCAGTCTCTCTGATTTGACAGCGGATTTTGCTCAGAGTTCAGGTTTTTCTCCTATCTGCCATGCATGATTGTGCGCGACAGACATATGTGCCTGCATTAATTGCTTGCAATAGTGGCATTTCCCTTTTTCTTGGGGTCCCCTAGCCTTTCTTGTGTGCTGTTGTTCACTATTGTCATTTTAGTTATTTTGTGGTAAAATTGAAAGTTTGCCCGTTGCTGTATAGTCTTAAGTTGATTTGTTCATCCTTGTATGCATGTTAAATTATGAGTAAGTTGATGAAGTCAATTTTGGATTTGGTTTTTTGTGCATGCAAATTTGTGTGGAATATCAACTTTCTAGCTTACAAATATTAGGTTTTTGTGTAAAGTTAATTCTTGGCTTCAAAATTCATAGATATACTGGAGAGCTATGCCAGATCACCCTTCCTAGCATCAGAGAATGACAATTTCCTGGATTCTCGTGAAAGAGAAAATCAAGGTAAACTACTTTTTCATTTTTCAAATTGCTGATTCATCACAAAGTAAAATGCTCAGATTTTCATTTCAAAGAAAAAAGAAAAGGATGATGCTGATTTGATGCCTTGGCCTTGCAGGAGACAACACAAGGTTGGATACTATATCAGAAGGGGTCAGTTATGAAGATTTTGGGAGTGAGTAACTGTAAAATTTCAGCTGTAAGTTCCTGTACTAATTCATTTTATTTTTGTGTTCCTTGGTTGCTGCTACTGATAGATTGATGTGCACCCCATCTGGTTCAAACGAATTCCATACAATTTTGAGGAATTCATTCACATTTC
Source organism: Balakata baccata (assembly GCA_949630135.1). Taxonomy (NCBI): domain Eukaryota; kingdom Viridiplantae; phylum Streptophyta; class Magnoliopsida; order Malpighiales; family Euphorbiaceae; genus Balakata; species Balakata baccata. The sequence continues at coordinate 3,610 of CATIWF010029718.1, forward strand.
CATTGTTGTCACATTTTGGAATAATAAACACAGAGATAAAGGATTTTAATTCCAGAGAATTTAGTTTATCTAAACCAATTTCCATTGAAGTAGGTGAAAGTCCAAATGAATTTAGCTACCAAAGCTGCAGATTTTTTATTAATTATTATTTTTTGAAAAATATTCTGTTGCAATGGTAATTTATTAGTTCTTCATTTGGCACATTAAGTTGTTAGCTAAAAAAGCACTAGACTTTTATTTCAGCATAATACATGTAAAGTTTAAGGGAATTTTTAAAATTAGTGGCATATTTTATTCAATTCTATCTTTGTTCAAAGAATAAAATTAACTGGAATTTAATTCAATTTAAAGGACACAAACATCAATTGCAAATTAATTCTGTGTATTTCAAGTTATTTGCAATTTAGATGGATTTCATATGATTTTTTGAAAAGAAGTGGCAATCTTTACCATGACTAATAAGCTGGATACGCATATAATGGCTTTTGCCACATCAAAGTTAAATCTTTTCTGAAATTAGCCACTTTACAATTTCTAGTAAAGATGACTTATCCATGTCAGATGGTATTTGATCCTAAAAATAAAGTATTAGTTTGCAATGCTGCTGCATCATTAGCGTATTGATTTGTTGGTCTTTATAACTTAAGGACTTGAAGATGCTCAATATAATTCGTACATTTTTCCTCGTCTGAAAGTGGAAAGAAGAAAAGGGAGAAGGAATTTGATCCTGCCTCTGTTAAGAAAAACCTTTTCTTTTAGAAACACTTTGAGCTCTCATTAGAATTCTGGTAGCTAGAGCTACCCTGCCTCTGTTAAGTAAAATTTAAATTTAACTTATTCATTTTTAATTTTATTTGAAATAGCAGGTCTATCTACGTCCTTGTGAGGGATTTGTATATAGCATTTTGGAAAGTATGAAGCTTCAGATGGAGGATCATCTGGAGGCATTGACGGGTCTGTAAAATTTCACTGACTACAGTTTGTAGCATATCTGGAGGCATTAGGGATTGTTTTGGTGAAAAAGAAGTTAAATAATGCAACAGATCCCTTTTCCTTTTTAACTTTCGTAGTTTTGTTTTGGGGATGATTTGACTGTATCAGGTTGTGGGATTTCATTTTGGTGTGATTGATGAAGACATACTATATATAAATAAATAAATAAATAAATAAGGAAAACAGGGCCAGCAAGAATACTTTTGAATTCAATGACAAGAATTTTTTTTCAATTACTTGTCATAGTTTGATGTGGAATTCAATAAATACAAGGAAGGAAATGTATGTATTATACTGCTTAAATAGCAGTACAATGTTTGACTTATTATTTTCTGCTACATATTAAGCTATATAAAAAAAAAACATGAAAAAAATAATTGAAGAAAGAAGATTCATTTTGCCAAATAGATCACATCCTCCAAAGGTAGAAACTGCGTTCGTACACAGAAAGAAGTTAAAGTGCTTCGATTTCAATACCTTACGTACTTGTATGCAATTCAGTTTTTAGGACTAGCTTAATTGAGCTCCCGTACATGGTGTTTGAAGAAATGTATGAGAGAGATTTTTGTGTGGGAAGCAATGCTTGCAGGTTTTGCACATAATAGGTGTCCAAGAGATAGACCCCAATTCGGTCATACTAACAACAGTCCTGTCCTTCCTTTGATAGGAGAAGTATGGGCAAGAAAATTGGGACAAGCCAAGTGGTAACTCAGCTCCTATTTTAAACAGGAAAAGTATTAAACAAGGATTCCTAATTATAGTACACTGCCTAAACAAAAATATATACATGTATTGAAACCATTGTCCACAAATACAAAACTTGATTTTGATAGCTTTCAATAAAAATTTGATAGTTTTAATCGTAGGCATATAATTTATATTAATTCCTATATTAGAAATCTCTTGTATGTATAAGTAGTATCCCTTGTAAAAGTAAATATATCTCACAATGGAAGTTCTCCAAAATTGTGTGATTCCTCTATTTTCTTCCTTTATTTTGTTAATTCAATAAATAAGAAAAAAGGGCCGGCAAGAATACATTTGAATTCAAAGACAAGAATCTTATTAAGAAATTGCTTGTCATAGTTTGATGTGGAAAGTTACAAATTATACTGCTTAAATAGCAGTACAATGTTGACTTATTGTTTTCTGCTACATATTGAGATATACAGATTAAACAAAAACTTGGAATCCACTGTTCACAAGTTAAGATGATGAAGGCAATCCTTTTGTCCTCCAAGGAGTGAAACAACTGTTGCTGCTATATGCATAGAACTAAGTCCTGCTGCTTCAATCTGATCTGTTTGTGATCCATGATCGATGTATTGGTCCGGCAATACCATTGGCCTCAGCTGTACATGTCAAATATTATCATTAGCAGATAATTATAAAGTTATTATCATTATAAATGTTCAAAACTATGAAATCAGATGGAGAATTCACCTTGAGATTTCCATCTAATAATTCGTTTAAGCACAAGAAATGGGAAACATGAGACCCGAATCCTCCAATGGATCCTTCTTCAACAGTAATGAGAATCTCATGTTCTTGAGCTAGCCGTCTGATCAATTCTCCATCTAGAGGTTTGCAGAATCTTGCGTCGGCTATGGTTGCTGATATTCCGTATTTGTTAAGAAGATCTCCTGCTGCTAAACAGCTTTGTACTATTGTTCCATAGCCAAGAATGGCTACTCTGCTTCCTTCTCTTAGTATTCTTCCCTTACCAATCTCTAAAGGTGTTCCTTTGTTGTTTGGTGGAAGAGTAGTACCAATGCCGTTGCCTCTTGGGTACCTAAAGCAACTTGGACGATCATCAATGGCTGCAGCTGTGGCAACCATATGCATAAGTTCTGTTTCATCTGATGGAGCCATGACCACCATGTTTGGTAAACAAGCCATGTAAGTTACATCAAAGGCACCACAATGGGTTGGACCATCTGCACCAACTAGACCAGCTCTGTCAATTGCGAATCTCACTGGAAGTTTTTGAAGGTCTACATCATGAACCACCTGCAACAATCACTGCTGAGTTTAGCTACTGATTCTTCCAAATTTATAAACAGATTTGTTACGGATATATAGTGAGTTATTTACCTGATCATAGCCTCTTTGAAGGAAAGAAGAGTAGATAGCACAGAAAGGCTTAAGGCCCTCAGTTGCTAAACCAGCAGCAAAAGTGACAGCATGTTGTTCTGCTATCCCAACATCGAAACATTTATCAGGGAATCGCTTTTGGAACAGATTAAGACCTGTTCCTCCTCCCATTGCAGCGTGGATTGCTACAATCTTATCATCTGTTTCTGCTTCAGCAATCAATGCCTCAGCAAAGTATTGAGTGTATGATTTAGTGTTCGATTTTGACTTCGATTGCTTCCCCGAAAAAGGATCAAATTTCACAACACCTGAAACCAAACAAAACTCAATTAAGCTTATTTGAAGATGAAGTTAATAGAAGCAAATTATGAAGATCAATCAATGGTGTGTTTAATTGTTTGTACCATGCATCTTATCAGCAGCTACTTCAGCAGGAGCATAGCCTTTGCCTTTCTCAGTGACAACATGAATAAGAACAGGTCCTGGTGCTGGCAATGATTTCACCTTCTTTAAAATCGTTACAAGATCCTCCATATTGTGCCCATCAGCTGGACCAATATAGTAGAGTCCTAATTCTTCAAATAAAGAAGCCCCAGTTCCAGAAGCTGCCACTCCTCTCACACAAGAATCCACTTTAGCAGCAAGTTCATGTGTTTGCCCTCCAATTTGCTTTGTGATTCCCTGATTCAATCCATCCAAAAATATTATTTTCTTGGTATCCAAAAACAACCCAATAGCTTAAATAGGGAGAATTTATAGTAAAAACCAACCTTTGCAGTTTCGCGCAGCTGACGAAGCTTTCTGCTAGATTGCAACTTTGTTAAAGCTTTGCTCAGAGCACCAACAGGAGGTGCAGGGCCATCGACAGTAGCAGTAGGCAAAGAAACTTGTTTGTTGTCATTCAAGATTATGATGAGATTAGAATCAAGATATCCAGCATTGTTCATGGCTTCATATGCTTGTCCTGCAGTCATAGCACCATCTCCTATAACTGCAACTACATGATTGTTCTTCCCCACCAAATCTCTGCCAACAGCCATTCCTAAACCTGCAGAAATGCTAGTAGAACTATGTCCAGCTCCAAAGGCATCATGTTCACTCTCATCTCTCTTTGGAAACCCTGCTAGCCCGAAAGTTTGTCGAATTGTATGCATTCTTGATCTTCTTCCTGTCAATATCTTGTGTGGGTATGCCTGCACATTAAGTTATCATGAATATCAGCTATATATTTGATTTCAAGTTATAATCTTTAGAAAGAAAAAGAGAACAAAATTAAACCTGATGTCCGACATCCCAAATGATTTTATCATCAGGAGTGCTGAATACATGGTGAAGAGCCACTGTTAGCTCTACCACTCCCAAGCTTGAACTCAAATGCCCTCCAGTCTTTGACACTGTATATACTATTTCTTCTCGTAGTTCATCTGCTAACTTCTCCAGATCCTACAATTTTATTTTTGTTTTTTAAGGAAAAAAAAAACATTTACCAAATCACTTCAATGGAATATATATCTATATATACTCATCAAATTTCATTTAAAAAAAAAAAAACTTACCTGAATGGCAAGATTCTTCATGTGAATTGGGCAGTTAATTGTATCAAGAACAGGAGTAACAGGCCTATTTCCAGTAAAATTGAGAGCTCTTTTCTCCTGAGTCTGTTGTTCTTTTATAACCATAGCATTCTTATCATCTCTCGAATTATTCTCCAAAGCAGCAACAACCCCATTAAACTAAAAGCACCATTATGCAAAAAACATTAAACCTTAATCATAAATTATTGCATGCATATGATGTAGTGTAAATCTTATATATACAAGAAAATCACCTTTCGCTTGCCAGCTGAGAAATGGGTGGTGGGTTTATGAGAGAGGGCGGCACAGAAAGACCAATCCCCATCATGGGAATAAAGAGAAGAAATGAAACTTGATCTCAAAGCTGAAGAACCTGCCATTTCTGCTGGTTGTAAAAGTGTCGACTAATTTGAGAAGAAATTACTTCAAAGAGATTGTTGTGCAGAGGTAGGTTAAGAGGAATAGAGAGAGCAGTGGCTATGATTATATAGGAGTTGTTTAAGGGTCTGTCTGAAAAGTCAGTCAAGAAGCAGCAACAGTTGACAACACTATCACTCTGACTTGCTATTATTTTAGGCTCTATAATATGACCATCATTTGCATGTAACCTTCTTGCCACTTGCTTTTTCTTTGTCATTTACTTCTACAATTAAGATTATATTTTTGGTGTCAACCATTTAATAATTTAGATTTGCCCTTGACAGTTGTATTAAAAAAATAAAATGCTTATCTCTTAAAGTTTTAAATGTACTTCACCTCTTGAATTCATAACTTCTTATTCATAGGGAAGGAATTTCTAATATCTCATTTCATCTAGAGAAGGTAATTAAGAATATTAAAATATTAAAATTAAAATAAAAAAATTTATTTATATTTTTATATATTAGAAATATATTGAAAAATTAAAAAAAGATCATGAATAACATTCAAAAGATGTGAATGAGGTAACATAAACTTTTCTAGTTTAATCAAAAATTTTGAATTTGAATTCTATGAATGTAGTACCTTAAAACTCTTTTAGAATGTTTTACCGCCATTCGGAGTCTTATCCAACACAAATACATATAAACTGACAACATATATAGTTTTTGCATAAAAAAAATCATGAATAACAGCACATGTTAACCGCATAAACATATACACTAAAATATTAAAAAATTAACTATAAGAGTTCATTTTACATTATATTTGGAAAAGAATTTTTTAAAATTTTTTATATTTTGAGTTTTTTAAAATTTTAAAAACTATTTTCAGAAGAAATAATAAAAAAATAGTTTATAACAAATTAAAAAAACAATTAATTTAAATAAAAAATCAAAATTAAAAATTAAAAAAATAGTTAATTTAAATAAAAAAAAGGTCAAAATCTGATTTTATTATATTTCAACATCAATTTTAAACATCATCTAAATATATTATAAAACTATTATTATGGAATCAAGAAATTATTAATATTATTTCATTATGATTAAGTTCAACGTGTGAAAGCAAAACAGTATTCATTAAAAACAAATGTAGGGTAGGTGGCGCTGTATTCCTTTTCCTTCTGTTCGATTTATTTATTATTATTTTTTTTTGGAAAAATTAATGGAGGTGGAAATTAGGTTTGACAATTGAGTCGGATCGGATAGATTCGAGTTTTTATTTTTGGGTTAGTTTTGATCTTAGTGTTCGATTAATCAGATAGATAATCAGATCAATCTATTTTTTTAAAAGTTAACTTTAAATAACTTTTAAATTCAAATTAATTCGTTCAAATTTTATCCAATTTCGAATCAGATTAATATCGTTTTTTTTTTCCGAATCGAACTTTTGTGTTGAATTGAGCAAGGATAGACCTATATTTATGAGAAATTATATTGTGCACCTAAGTGCACAGTACTTAGTACTCTAAGTAAGCTGACATGTGCTAGATTTTATTGATACATTATTTTAATAATTATAGTTTTTTTCAATTTAACAGATGTTTCTCTTAATTCTTTGTTTCGGCAATTTCTTTGTTTTTTTTTGTTGCTCTCGATCAGTTCATCTTTCTATTTTTCGTCAAGATTTTTTTACTTATTTTGTTTATGTTGTTCGATTTTTTTTTGTAATTTTTTTGTTCGATTGCAAATAAATGAAGTATTTCATTTGAAAATATGATTTGTGAGAGTTTGATTTGTAAGAATTCATGTAATAATCAACACATAGATGAAAAAATAAAAGAAATTCATGAAAATATATACAGTTATAAAATAATACATATACAGTTATAACATAATATATCTATAATTATAAAATAATGCATTTACAGTAAATAAATAGTAAATCTGAATCTGTTAAGCAAATAATCAAATATAGATGAAAAGATGAAACAAATTAATTAAAACAAATAATGAATTTATAGTAATAATATAATTTTTTGCAGTTATTAAATAATGAATCTGAATCTAAAAGCAAATACTTAAATACACAATAAAAGATAAAAGAAATTCATAAAACAAATAATGAATATACTGTTATAAGATAATGTATCTACAATATTAAATAATGAATTTGAACTTCGTAAGCAAATAATCAAACATATAAGAAAAGATGAAACTGATTCATGAAAATAAATAATAAATCTACAATTATAAAATAATGTATATATAGTTATCAAATAATAAATATATAGTTATTAAATAATGAATTTATAGAAAAGTTATTGATTTTAACTTCTGCAAGTGTGAATAGGCCTTTAGAGCACTTAGCATTGTACACAATATAACAACTCTATGTTCCCTCTTTCGAATTGTTATACCATGGACTTGGGTCCATATAGCTACATAGACTAAATGCCCATTCATATATGCAGAACCATAAAAAATCGCTAACTCTTATTTTTTGCTAAATGGCGTTAACTAGCATTACTGTATATTCATTATTTAATAACTATAGACTAATTATTAAATAATGAATAATTGTAGATTCATTATTTAATAATTGTATGTTCATTATTTGTTTTCATAAATCTGTTTTATCGTTTTTTCTATATTTGATTATTTGCTTATCTGGTCTATATTCATTATCTAATAATTGTGGATTCATTAGTTTATAACTATATGTTCATTAGTTGTTTTTGTGAATCTATTTTATTTTTTCTTTTATGTTTGATTATTTGCTTATTAGGTTTAGATTCATTGTTTAATAACTAGAGATTTATTATTTTACAATTGTATGTTCATTGTTTATTTTTTTGAATCTGTTTCAAATTTTCTTCTTTATTTAATTATTTGTTTATTAAGTTCAAATTCATTAATTAATAACTATAAATTCATTAGTTTATAACTATATGTTTATTATTTGTTTTCGCGAATCTATCTCATTTTTTTCAATATTTGATTATTTGCTTATCAGGGTCACATTTATTATTTAATAATTGTAGATTCATTATTTTATAGCTGTAAATTTATTATTTTATTACTGTATATTTATTATTTGTGAACAAAATAAAAAAGAGAAGAAGAAGAAGAAAAAGAAGAAGAATAGAAAAATACATGTAACAATCCACATATATATGGGGGATAATCCCACTATACGCACGGAATGCCACAAGACTAGCGAAGTTAACCTGTTTGAATTAAAACTTTCTCATATAATGGTCCAATCAATTATCCTCATATTACATGTACACACCTTACTTGACTTTTAATACCAAAATAAACTATTTACAGCTTAACAGTCTCACATGTTATGTTCCATATACAATATCAAAATATAGAACATATTTCTTTACTATATAAAACATATCCACCATAACCCCATATACATTATAATGAGCAAAATACAAAAGCAAAATGTCATTGACCCACAAACCGAGTCTAAATAGTCTCTTCTAATATAAGCTTTAGCCTTTTTTCTTATCAACTTCAAAATCTATTATCTGTCAGCTTCTGATCTTGCATGTTCTCTCCCCTTAGAATGTTTCATCCCCGAAACATTCCTGACATATCATTAATAACCAATGGAGAATGCTAAATTCTCAATTTTTTTTTAGATTTGTATTTTCCTCATTTCGTCGATGTCATATTATACACTTCCATATCGATGGTTGTGGAATCTGATGTTCCATCACTACTAATTCCAATAGTCATGATCATACTCCAATATCAAGAAGATAACATAGTTTTAGTGCTCTACATTATACTCTTACTCGTTAAAGATTCTCATTATTTCTTTATTAGCACTTAGATAGTTATGGGATCATTATCCACATGCTACATAAAATAAACACTTAATCTTAATCAGGTCATCCCATAATATACTATGATGACACTAGAGTCGTCACTTAAGTCTACATCACTAGCTACATTGGACTAGTCTAATGTCTCAATGCTAAGAGAGTCATTACTCTTAATCTCAATATATTATTATGTTGCCACATACCTTTCTATTTCTATCAATTGATGGAGGAGTTGCCCATGCCAGAGTTATGTGAGACACATGGATGTACGCATGACAAACTCTTTCCCACTTAGGTCTACAAACACTTATAACCTAAACTTTGATACCAATAAATGTAATACCGTCCCATTTATTAAGAATATGACTTTTAATACATAGGAAGTTTTACAGATTGGGTAGATATAACATGTTTAATCACATTCCATATTCTAGGTTGGGCCTATAAGGCTTTCATTTCATGCATCTCAAATACATCTAGTTCAGCTATATCTTTTCTTTATCATTTTCTTTTCTTTTCTTTTACTTTACATCATAATACATGATTATAAAATAACATAATTAATTACATCCCCCTAAATAAATACCAAAAATGAATGCATGCTATGATTGTGTCGACCCGAATTTGATCTACGTGGTCTTCTCTGCATAGGCTTTGTCATCTTCGCTGTTAACCACTACATCAACTATATATTGGCTCCATAACTTGCGTGCATATGAAAACACACTAAGCTACTTATAGCTTAGTAATTCACATATGCATCAAATATTACATGTAGTCATATAATCTATGGCATAAAATCACAATAATGTCAAAGCATTTGTTCAATACTCTTACATAGTCACATTTTTAATCAATGCTTTACACATATATGCTTAACTAATTATAGATACAAAACTTTTTTATTTATTTTAATATTCCTATATTTTATAATCTTGAACATCTAAAATCCCGGTGTACTATTTCAAAGTTATACCACTTAACAATTCTTTTATATCTAAATTACCAATCGATGTATTGATCTCTCGGAGGCTCAAACGTATCAAAGTAATACAACAAATTTATGATACATCACACAATTACCTCTCACATTGTATCTTTATGTCGTTTAATTAATTTTCCATATATCATTTTAGTATAAGCGGCCCAAACTTCATTCCCAAACTGTCCGAATACGGAGTGTGAAATAAGGACGCTCCATGAGCCTTAACTATCCTATTCACCTAAATCTTCAGTCAAGAGTGCTCCACGAGCCTAGACTAGTTTGATTGAGTATAACATCATCAATATATAAAAAGGAACAAGACATTCCACAAGCCTAGGCTACCCTATCCTTAAGATTTATAACTTAGTCGGTACGTAACCCTCTTAATGGCGCACCATCTATCCTAATTATAATCCACAAGAAGAGAAATATATATTTATTGCATTTCTTCATTTTAATACCAATCTTTCATATTTTCATCATGTTACATATAATAAATTCATATTCACAAAGCATATTTAGGTTCATAAACATATTTTTATATGATATAACATCATACTCTATCATTTTGGCATGTTTGGCATGTCTTGGACTCATTTAAGTATCATTTTGACATAATTTATTTATGCCGTGAACAGTGCCTTCACGGCCATAAAATTTGTACTGAGTGTGAAGCCTAACTGTGAAATATTTTGGACTAAGATTCATGGCCATAACAGTTTTTAACTTGGTTGTGATGCTGGTTGTGAGAAGAGCCTAACTTGTTTCTATTATCAAATTTTGTCAAAATTCCAATTCTAAACACTTTCTAAATACATATAACAATCATTCATGGGCATTTAACACAATCACACACGAGCTTATATAACTCAAATTATTGCATTTTAGGTTCACAACTAAGCTCAACAACTCAAGCTATTAACACAATTTACATTTTCAAGCGTATTTGTCATTTCCATGCTCATTTAACATTTTGTACATATTAACATACTCAATAAATTATCCTACCCTTTATTCATGCTAATTCGTGTTATCACTTCTCATTTTATTAGCATGTAATTCATTAACATACCATTAAATAATCACAACATGCCAACATATCAATTCACAAGTCCTCAAGTGAGGGATTTACCTCTATTAAGCCATTTCTTTCAAGCAACTTAAGTGCCTTCATAGAGCTCGTACAACTACCGATTGTTAATTCTTAATATAGGCATTAATTTTAATTGATAACCAATTGGGCTAATGGTCCATAATCATACACGCATATTTATCATTATTAAAATGACATCATGTATAACTCATTCTTTTTCCATTAATCTCAATCAATGTTATTCTTTGTTCATTAATGTTACTTATCATGCCAATAAGCCCTTAAACAACCGAGCATGTTACCAACTAATCATAATTAATCTATTATATATTTCCATTTCCATTTCAGTTACCAATTATTTTTAATATCATGTCATCTATTTCATTTTATATCATTCAATACTGTATCATTTCGTTTTAACAAGTTAAAATATATATGTGTACTTAACTCCTATGAAGTCAACTCAAAATCCAAGCTTTAAGCTTGTTTAGCCTCTTTGGTGGTTAATTCTACCTTTCAAAGGCATCTCTACACATAATTACAACTATTTCCTATTAATTCAAGCTATGTATCAACATCCATGACTACATAATTCCATAGATACCAAACCCTAACTCAAAGGCCATCAAGCTAGGGTCTTCTTACTTAAATCTATCTAATAACATGTAAATCAATTCAAGCTAGCCTTTAGAAGTGTTTCCTCTAAAGATATTTCAAGGTTCCACATCAAACATACCTGTTTACAAATGGTTTTCTACCCAATTCGAATAAATCAATCACAAACGTGTTAAAAGAGGAGGGGAACTATAAAATCTTACACAAAAATGGAAGAAAATATGGTTGATTTGGTGGAAGACCCGAGTTCCCTCAAGCTCCACATTTTCTCTCTCAAACTTCATCTTCTTCCTTAATAAATTTTTCAAATTCATGCTTGAAATTAGCTCTTGAACGATAGATATTGTATTTTGGAGGCTTAGAACTCATCAAAATCAAGTAGGAGATGAGTTCTCAGCGGATATGGTGCTTGGCTAGGATTTTGGGGTTTTGAAGACTCGGTTAAAATGATTAAAACGAGGTGGAAATCCATTTATACCAAACCATTCACGACTATAAACAAAAACCTTCACGGCTATGAATGTCTATTGTAGTAACTGTCTTAAAATAGTCAATCCTTATCCTTGACCGCGCTATTCATGGCCATGAACACCTTGTTCAAAAGCATGAATCAGGTTTTTCACACTTTTTTTCATTTCTCTCTTCGAATCAAAGCCAAAAGTGACCAATATCTCATATATACATTCATATATCATTTACTCATATGTTTCAACTAAACACTATTTAGCTGCCGTTACAATAAATAAAATAAAATATCTAAGAATTGTATCAAACAAACAAATTGAACAAAAAAAAAAAAGTAAAGAAACCTCTCACAAAATAAAAGAGAAAAAAATAGCATGCAAAAGCGAGAGTCTCTTTAATAAATTTAACTTTTAAAAAAGCTAATGTTATATTAAAAAAAAATAATGCATTTGGCACGTATGAGGATACTTAAACCATGTAGCTACAATAATTTGCCCCCTCTTCCCTCCTTTGACAATTGAGCAAGCACATATCTACAACGTTATAGAAAGCCCCTCACACCCATCCTCCCTTGCCTATTTTGTTTTTAATTTTCTCTTAGATTTACTTATATATTTATTTAAATTTTAAATTTTGTCCTCACAATTTATTCTAGAATCTTCTTTAAATTGTACTATTTCACTCCAATAAAACCCAAATGAAATTTTATTTTTCTTTGTTGGTTTTTTTGAGTGACAACAAGATGAATTTTACCATTTTTGTTTTCCCCAAAAGTTTTCCATCATCCCTGATCCTACGTGGTTACTCAACAGGAAAATATAAGTATTCTCTATTGCTGCACCATATGTAGGTGAAAATCCCCGATCCCGAGCCAATGCTTCAATTATTAAAAATATTTACTTTATTTCAATATTAAAAATATTTTTTATTTTTATATTGATTGTAGTTCCAAATAAATTTACTTTATTTCAATATTAAAATTATTTATTATTTATATTATTTTTATAATAATTTTAAATTCAGTTCAAATTTAGTTGTCTATTGCAAGAAAAATCAATAATTATATATTTTTAGAAAATTAAAAAATTTAAAGAGGATAAATTGATTGTAAATTTAATTTAACTAATTATTATTAAAATATAAATTAAAGTGAATTGGTCTTTGCCAAAAAAAAAAATTAATATATATATATATATATAACTGAGATTTGTTGGATTAAAAAAATATTTGAATTCAATTGCTTATTTCTTTTTAAAAAAATAATTATGTGATTAATTAATTATATATGTGGGTTCGGGGCAGGTAACAGGACAAGGCATATAAATAATCAAAAGACTGTTCCGTTTGAGGCAGATTCATATTGGGGCTCCATGGATACGAATCCAATTGCCATTTCTGATTTTTTTTTTTTTTTTGGCTTAATAACTTGCAATATGGTGTATAAAATTAATAATTTACTATAAAAAACTATAATAAAGAACTAGTGTAAATCTTTTTTATAATGATCCATGTACAAATATTAAAATCTTTATTCATCAAGATTTATTAATTGTTTGTATGATTGTATCCTTAATTACTAGTTACAATAAATTTCAAAATCTAATAAGAAATATTATGTTTTTATTATTTTTTTTTGGTAATTCACAATTGAATAATTATTAATATTGATACAATCTCGATTAGGAGAATAATAATATAAAATAAGGAGTTTGATCAGAAAAAAAATGTGGAGTATACAGTTGCTTTATTTCTTGTTTGCAAATTAAAATTTGTTTAATCACCTATACTTTGCTTTATTTCTTTTGGTTGGTTGTTCTCTCTCTCTTTGCTATTGTGCTTGGTGTTTGTTATGTCTGGGGCAAGATTTCCTCTCTATATTTTCAATATGATTTTCTTTTGTTTAATAATATTTCAAAATAAAATTCATCTCGTAAATTAAGATATGTCTGTAAACTTGAGAACTGTAAATTTGTGAGAATTATAGGTAAAAGGTCTTTAATTTGAGTTTTTTCAACTCCATTCATTAATATTAATAGGAATTTAACACATTTATAATATATATAAAGATATGACTACCTCTATTGTATAGTCCATAGCTTATTAAGCCTCTTAATGAACAAAAAATTGAGTTAATTTCATATATAGTCACTTAACTTTGGTATTATTTCAGTAAAGTTACATAATTTTTTTTATCTTACAAAAATCACCGAACTATAATTTAGTTTTAATAAAGTCATTTTTTATGATCTTTCAGAAGTCAACAATCAGAAAAATTGTGCTTATATCCCAATTAGCAGATGAAATACATCACGTCACCGTACAGATCAAATAAGACTTCAATGTATAGGTCAAATAGAGCTCTGGCATCCCAGTTTGCATTATTTTTAGTCTATAGTACTGACGTGGATGTTGATTGATAAACATACATACAATGACGTAACGTATCTCATGTACCAAACTGGAATGTTAGTATAATTTTTCCGGTTGTTAATTGCTGAAAAATCACCGAAAATAATTTTACTGAATCTAGACTATAATTAAGGGACTTTTATAAGACAAAAAAATTATGTAACTTTGCTATAATAATACCAAAATTTAGTGATTATAAATAAAATCTAGTCTCACCATTTCTTTTTCTCTTTTATCTCTTTCTTCTCCCATTTTCATCTCTCATCTCTCTTCTTTGCCTAGTATTTAATTTACTTGGGTTATGAAAGAAACTGAAAAATGAAATATATACTTCTATACATCAATTAATGTAAATAAAATAAAAATTTCTCATAAAAAAACTGAATGAAAATATATATTTTTGACATTCCAATATTGCTGCATTGAATGCTTGAAGTAGACCAAAGACCAAAATCAAATAATATATCTGCCGCCAGAATTCACTTCTTCTATTTATCTGAATTTCAAACTCGTGCAGCCTCCATAGTCATATATAAGAAATTCCATTCAGCAAGTCTACTATATGTTAAGTCACTTCACTTGGTTTTTCCACAAGAAATATCAGATGAAGGATACAAACATAATTAATAAAATGTTAATAAATCAAAATATAATATATATGACAACACTTGTCATCCATACTCACCATAACCTGTTTTAGAACTGTTTAATAAGCAGTGGATTACATAATAGAAAATAGCTATTTTTTTTTACTCACTCTAAAAGTGATGATCTCCCACTTAAATAATATTGGTGGATGGTGGTAAAGAGATTGAAACTCTAATCTTCATACAATTTTTACAAGTGAGAATATATATCAATGAATCTAGTTCTTCATTAGCTAAAATTTTGTATGAGACATGTGATTTACAAGAATTATAACCATGCATGACATTTAAAATATAACAAAATATATAAATTAATTTTTTAAGTGTTTATGTGATGATTTTGGAAAAGCAATGTACATGTCTAAATTACTCCTTTTTCTTTTTTTTTTTTTTTGCACCTGTATTAGCTAAGCCATTAATATTCTTAAGATAATTAAGAAACTCAATTAGCATGAAAAGTTTGAAAGTAATATATATATATATATATAAAGTTACGTAATGTTTTTCTCTTCTTTTTTTAACTGAGGTACGTAACTATTAACAGCTTATCATCATTGACTTAATGCAGAATATATAGATAATAATTTGGAGGCACATGCAGGAATATTATTAAACAATTAATTCACTTGAAAATCAATAATAAAATACAAAGTAAGAAGATGGGGCAAGAGATGATTTGCAAAATAAGAAAATCCTAAAACAGGCTGCTAAGAATCATTATGGGCAACTTTAAATTTATAGAATTTTTATTCTTTTGTTTTTCTTTTAAATATTTTCTTCACATTAATTACAACTAAGTAACTAAAATGGCTGCTTCATGTAGATTAATGGAATCAAACTCTGAAAGTCATTCATAATCCATACCATACCAATAACTTCTGGCTGCTATTCTCCAAGTTGGGCGAGAGGGAGAGAAAAAGAGTGTTTTCCCTTTTCTATTTTTTATTTATTTATAATAAATTTGATATTGCTAGGTTTTGAATTTTTTTAATTTTAATTGACTGATTTTTTTAATTTTTTATAAACTTCTTTTTCCAAACATTATTTTGAAAAAAATATATATTTATCTGCTTCTACCAAAATCAATTTTCAAAACTAAAAAAAATACAAAATTTTTTCCCAAAAAAGTTTTTTTCCAAAACTCTATCACAAACGGGACCTAAGAAGATTGTAAATAATTTCTATGTAAAATGTCAAAGAAAATAACACTCAAACAAGCTACTTAACTCTCAAGAGGGGATTTGAGACGATAATTAATGATATTTTATCTCTTTCTGAGTTACAATTTTGACTACAAGGACAAAACCAAAATCATATAATTGGAGGTAAAGAGAAATATTATATAGGATTGAAAGGGAAAAATATATATATATTAAGGAATTTTATTGACATATTTGGGCTTGGGGCCAAGGCCCATGTGAGCTCCCTTTCCCTTGTCCATGTCTAACTATGGATCACCTTTAAAATTTGGAAATTTTACAAAAATGAAAAAAATGAGCAAATATTTACAAAATTACTATCGATTAAATTTTTTTCAATTTTACCGAAAATGCACAAAAATAATTATAACAGTACCGGTTTCTCAAAGTCATCCTAAAATGTGTTCAATCGTTATATTATTGTTAGAATATCTTTGATATAACTTGGGCATGCTTTGGTTCAAATTTTATATAAAAAAAAAAGAACAGAAAAAGAACAATGACAAGAATTGAATCATTAAAGAAAAGAAGAACAAAAAGAATATTGTAACATCCTCACATATATTATGAGTATGTCCCATAACACATAGGAAGTATCACAAACTGAGTAGCTATATGAAAACCTTTTCCAATATTAATTATTATTACATTCTATGTATGTATATTCATTTAGGCTTGCTTGTCTAACCTACAAAATATACTCTACACTAGCTATCACTAGCTCCGTTTTATCTATTCAATCACATTTCATATATCAGTTTAGACCTACAAGGCCTTTATCTCATGCTTCTCAACTATATTTAGTTGAGCTATATCTATTCTTTTTCCTTTTTCTTTCTTTACTTTTTATTTGCATTGTATTACATGATTACAAAAGAATAAATATAATTAATTACATTCTCATAAATGAATGCAACAAACATGCTATGAAAATGTCAAGTCCACAATCTAGGGTATACATAGTCTCCTCTTGGCATGGGCTTTGGCATCTCCGCTATCAACTGCTACCTTAACTATATCTTGACTCCATTATCTATGTGTACATGAAAATATGTTAAGTTGTTATATATATATATATATATAACATGTAACATACAATTCATGACATGTAATCACAATAATGTCAAAGCATTAGTTCAATACTCATACAAAGTCACATATTCATTCAATGCCTTTTTTTATACATACAAGTCTAATTCATAAAATACATTTCTTTTTCTTTATCTCAGTATTTCACAATCATGCACATCTAGAATCCTGGTGTAGTTATTTCAAAGTAATACTGCATAACAGTTCTTTCGTATCTCAATTACCAAATATCAAAAGGGAGCTGAACCCCTAGAAATTCAAGCCTTTACTTTTTAAATTGGTAATTGGGTCAACCGCCAGTTTTTCTCATTTATTATTTACATATCTTATTCATAAATCATTATTACTGCATACCGAACATATGTGCATTCAAATGCATACATCATAAAGTATGAGATATCAAATTCATATAATAATTTATGGTACTTTATTTTTCTTTCTTTTCTCATTATGTTGCATGCAAATAATAAATTCACATGTTCCATTTTCTTATTTAAATAAATAGCTCAAGCCTCATTCCCGAACTGGCCGGATACGGTGTGTGAAGTAGGTGTACCAAGACCAGGGCTAGTCATCCTATTCATCCACTGTAATCTATATGCTCATTCGAGCTCCCTCAAGTCAAGCGTACTCACTCAAACCCGAGCTCAACTAACTTAACTGAGTATAATGAGTATGAGTAGCAAGAACAGGAGCACCCAAACCAGGGCTAGTCAACCTGATCCTCACTCATACATCTTGTCAATACGTATCGCTTATCCCTTTCATGATACATCATTTACCCTAAAGTAGTCCTCAGGTAGAGAAATGAGCATTTATATCAAATGGGAAATATTTGGCTGCTAACCATAAGCCAATTGTAATGAGGAGAACTTATGATATGATATTGGCCTAATGTGTATCAGTGTTGTTGCATGCAAAATAGCATGTCCCCAAGTTGAGATAGAAAGTTTTGTTCTCATGAGTAATGATCTTGCTATTAATTTGAGGTGTTTAATAAAAGATTCTGCATGACCATTTTGTGTATGAATATAGGCAACTGGTCTTTCAACAATTATCCCAATTGACATACAATATTCAATAAAAGCTTTTGATATAAATTCACCTACATTATCAAAACGTATAGACATGATTAAATAATCTGGAAATTATGCATGTAATTTAATTATTTTTGCAAGTAATCTTGCAAATGCTAAGTTGCAAGTTGATAATAAGCACATATGTGACTATCGTGTAGATGCAATTATCATTACTATAAAATATTTAAATGATCCACATTCTTTCCAAAAATGCAGGGGATTCTAATACAACTTTTGCTAATGAAGGTCGAATAATCAATTTACCTTCAGAACAAGCAGCACATGAAAATTAATTGAATTGAAGAATATTCTGGTTCTTTAAAGGATGCCTATTTGAATTCTCAATTATTCTACGCATTATAATTGATCCGGGATGACCTAACCGATTTTGCCAAACAGTAAAAATATTTCTATCAATGAACTTCTAGTCCATTACTATATGTGCTTCAATTGCTCTAATTCTAGTGTAGTATAAACCAGAAGATAATGCAAACAATCTTTCCAAAATTCGTTTTTTATTTGAGAGTATTGATGTAATATAAAGATATTTAACTCCATTGTGATTATAAGTCTCAATATGATACCTCGTTATGACGTATATCTTTAAAACTTAGCAAATTCCTCTTTGATTTAGTTGATAATAATGCATTATCAATCATGAATTTTGTTCCATTACTTAATAGGATGTGAGCTCTTCTAGAGTCTTCTATTAAGTTTACAGAATCTGATATTGTACTAACATTTGCTTCCATCATAGTCAAATTAGAGAAATATTTTTGATTACTCAATATAGTATGTGTCGTTGCACTGTCTACTAAACAAATATCTTCGTCATTGTTCTTAAAAGTTCTCGATAAGTGAGAAATATCCATATTTCTTAAAAAAATAAATAAATTGCAATAAATAATTATAAAAAATATATAATATACTACTTGATCACACAAATTTAAAAAGATAATAATTTTAAAATAATATAATCAAATAAATTAAAATATTGCATTTAAGCACTATAAAGAAATAAGAATTGAGAGAAATCGATAATTTCATTGATAGTAGAAAACCTTATATATACAACTCTATGA
Source organism: Balakata baccata (assembly GCA_949630135.1). Classification (NCBI taxonomy): domain Eukaryota; kingdom Viridiplantae; phylum Streptophyta; class Magnoliopsida; order Malpighiales; family Euphorbiaceae; genus Balakata; species Balakata baccata. The sequence goes on from CATIWF010029718.1 coordinate 23,138, forward strand.
ATATAAAATAGGAAACAAATATATAAAGAATAGGAAATAATACTAACTAGGAAATAAATCTCTAACTTGAAGCATACTAAATCATACTAATTAAGAATATTATTCAAATATCTTCCAATATTTCACAACACTCCCCCTCAAGTTGAAGCATAGATATCAATCATGTTTAACTTGTTACAGATGTAAAAAAAACAAAAAGCTCCAAAACCTGTGTCACAAAAGGCATCACACCACACTAGTGTAGACCCAACCAGGTAGAAAATATCATACGAACCAACAAAATCTGTAACACAAAAGGCCTCACACCACATTAATGTAGACCCAATTAGGTAGGAGAAGATGTCGTACAATCCGAGGAGAGTCAAGCGAGACATATCGACAACAAATATTACTCGACAAGAGTGACCCAAGAAATTACATAGTTTGCTCTCAAGAGCAGAAAAACAAAATGGATCACTCATTGTGACCCAACTATGACAAAGAGATGCCTATTTAGGCATAGCTCTCGGATCGATTTCCAGGTAGGGTTTCACTGGAACTCATGGCTCCGATACCATGTAAAGAAACAAGAATTGAGAGAAATCGAT
>CATIWF010029731.1:0-51877 GCA_949630135.1 Balakata baccata
AAGAAAATGACTTCTTTAGCTCCAACAACTTCCTCTTTCTTCTTTTCTAAAGGGTTTTAGGCTATATAAGTGATTTTTCCTTTAGTTTTTGGTGATTTTGGCTTCCTTTGAGTGAAAGAAGGTAGAAAAATGGAGGGGTAAAGAGGGAGCACGAATTTGGGTGGAAAAGTTAGGGTTTGGGGCTGATGTTAATGAGGAAGAAGAAGAGTTTTTATACTTTGGTAAATATGTCACTTTGGTCCCTCCTTGTTTTTGCCAAATATTCATTTAAAACCTTGCCTTTTACTTCTTTCTTATAACTTTTCTCAACTTTATATTTTTTAATTAAATCACCCACAACAAAAATAAAATCTTTTATAAATCTTTAAACCTCAATTTTAGACTCTAATAATACTAATTGCGGCAACTAAACATATTAATTATCCGAACCTAAATTACGGGCATTATATATATATATATATTAATTAGTTCTTTTGTATTTAGTTTTTTTAGTTTGAAAATATTATAGAAATTTTGTTTGGTTTACAAAAAATCTCTATACCGAAACTTTTGGAAAGAGAGCAAAATCTTTATGCCATTTAGGACCGTGCACTTAAAATTAGGGGTATTAAAATGGATCATGATATATAAATTTGATATAAAAAATATGTAAAATTAGCGGGTTAATATTAATATTATACTAATTCGTGTCATAAACAAGTCGTTCTGTTTATGACACGGCTCAAATAGTATCTTGTCATGGGTTGACACGCGAATCTGTTGCAACCAGTTTAATTATTTCATGCCGCATGTAAATTTGCTGAAATATGAAGATTAATAGTATCATTTTACAAAAAATAATATTTAAATATCATTTTTTTATCGTATCGTTCGTGTTACCCAAAAAAACATAATTATGTCGTATCAAATGATCCAAAAAATATAATTGTGTCGTGTAAAATGACTCAAAAAAAGATAATCGTATCTTGTTTGTGTAAGATTTTATGACCCAAATATGATTCGAAAATTAAACGTGTTTCACGTATCGTTCGTGTGATCCATTTAATATTCGTGTCAATCCAATTAATAAATGAATTATATTCATATTGACTTTAATTATATCTTCCGAATAAATATAATCTACCCATCCGTTTTGACACCCCTACTTGAAATTGACGATGGATAGCTGCCAATTTACTTACTTTTTCAAATTGTATTACAGCTCTATATGTCCCAAATTATTTTCAAACTCTTCCATCTGTTATACACTTGACAGTTTCTTTTTATTTAATTTTTCTTTCATAGTCTTTCTTTTGCTTAGGAGTATTTATTATTTTCACAGCGCAACGCAAGGGATCTCATTCCAGTATTAAAATGTGGACCTACAATTTCAACTAATCAATTAATTTACTTCACCCTTTATTAAGTTGTGTTAAGATAGTCACAGTGAATTTATGTAAATTCATATATGTATCATATTTATAATAAATTAATAATAGTATAAAACAAATCCATAAATATAGTCTGGTGCCCTCAATCGATTTGAATTATAACTCAAATTTGATTCCTCTTACTCAAATGTATAATAATAATAATAATAAAGTATAATTGACTCAGATCAATAAATTAAAAATGGATTTTATGGTGCATTTTATGTAATTTATATTTATAATCTTAAAATTATTATATCATCAACTTTTAATAATTAATAAGTAAAATTAATAATTAATAATTCAATAATTTTAAAGTACTTGATGTAAATTATACAAAATGCACCATAGAATTTCTCTAAATTAAAATTATATTTTATTTTCAACATTAAGGAGAATAAAAAGAAAATTCAAACAATTGATAATTTATATAGCATGGAGTCATTGACATTAAGCGCAATTGACTCACATCATTAGCATTTTTTTTCAACAATATGAAATTTCGGTATAATCCAATAATAAACACTAAATCTAATATCAAACAATAAATTTATAATGAGTGGTGTGTATGTCCTAGTGTATTCACAATTTTTTATATATTAATTATTATACCACAATGAACACATGTATATTTCACATTCATAATAAATAAATATTCAAATTGTTGATTATATTATGAATGCAGTAGTTAAATATACTATAAAATATACGACTATTTGATTATCTATAAAGAATTTATTATTAAGTTGTTGATAATAATGAGATAAATATCTCTAGTAAAAGATAATCTTAAAAATATTTATAACCGGTATAGGATAATAAATTGGACATTTATTAAACCTCTAAGTTATCACATGGTTTATTTTGAGGAGAAATTTTATTCTCCATGATATAATGATATCTAAATAAACCAGTGAATTTTTAAAGAGTTAAGAGAACCGAACAATGACGCCTAATAATAACTGCACAGATAGTGCTAGATATCAATAGTTATTATTTTAGTAATAATATATGAGTTTTATATGACTCAAAGTCCTTTGACTTGAGGTGTCAAGATTATCATTTTATAGGTAGTTATGGAGGTACCCTTGCCTTGTACTAGGCTATATGTGCTTGGTAATCTGGCTCGTAGTCACCATAGTTAGTCATGTAGTGAGACATGAGACGACCAATAGTAGAACTCGTTATCCAGTAGCACCAGGGTAAGATCCTAATGGAGTTGATATTTTGGTTCTGATAAAATAAATTATTGGTTAGGAGAAATATGACTTATTCAATGTAAGATTGAATTATTAATTAGATTAATAATGATAAGTCTTATTTTAATCAGAACACAAATTATCACTCATTAGTATATTAACTAATAGAGTTTGACATACTTCGGGATCATAACGAGAAAACTTAATCTTATGATTTAGAGGTCAAAATAATATTTGAGATTTTATCGGTAATTAAATGGAAAATTCCGGAAAGATACTTAATGAATCCGAATATACGAGAAATTCGGAAATTGTGTTCGATATAATATTAAAGAGTTAATATTATATTTCCGTTCTGATAAAATTGTTGACCTTATAAGTCACACCCAAAATATATTATTAGTCTAGTCCATATATAGATATAGAGAGTAATTTAATTGATAATTAAATTAGAAATGACCACTTATATTTTTGAAATTAAAATTAATATTGATTAATTTTAACTATTTTTCTTATTTATAATTTTAATTAAAGTATTAATTAAAATTATAATAATTTAATTAAATTATTTAATTACTAAATATAATAGAAGAAAATATTAATTTTATAATTAATAATAATAGATAGAAAATTAACTATATAATTATTTCACCGTCATATAACTTAAATCAAAATTAAGAAAAAAAGTCAAAAAATAAGAAAATTTTTTTCTTTCTCTAGCAACCTTATTAATAAGGTTGAATTCCAGTTGTTTTTTTTTTTTGGGCCCTCTTATCTTCTTAATCTTATCTTTATTTCTCTTAATTATCTTTGAATGATCTTCATCTGGTTCTTCAAATTTTTTTTCTGAGTAAAAATTGTTTTTATTCTAAAAAATTTTCTTTCTCTCTCTCATATGGTATAAATAATAAAAAAAAATATTGAGAAAAAAAAATTTTTAAAGTATTGGTAATTTATAAATTTACTAGAAGTAGAAATTTATGATTATACATCTGAGACTAGTAAAGAAGTTTTATCAACGCAACTAAAATTTTTGGTCTTTTTATTTGGTTTACACCTTAGTGAACTCGGTAATAAAATGTTTGTTTTAATTCTTTTATTTTCCATTTAATTTTTTAAATCATTAAATGATTTTGGCAAAATGGATTTTATCCATAAATATTACAAAATATATTTTGTTAAAAATTATGAATAAATGCTCACGATTAACATGAAAAGTGTATTTTTATGTCATACAATATTTGATTGCATGTTTCGATAAAATTAAAAAATTATAATTACATGGTATATAATTTTCTTTAAAATATTTTTTTAATTTCAAAATTTCAAAGTAAATTGAAATTATATCCATTAATGAAATTCAGAACTTGAGTGCTAAGTATGGGCTCCGTTTGTCAAGAGCTTTTGAAAAACCAAACAACGATTACGACAGCCATGAGGAAGCTAAATTAATTAATCAGAGAGGTAAACAGAAATTTTAAATAGAATTTGAAGACCAAAAATTTTTTTTTCATAGAATTAAAAGAATAAAATAATAAATTTTATTATATTCTTTTAGTATTTATACTAATAATATTATATATAGATATGAATTTTTTATTAGAATAGAAGGGGTTCAAGCCCCGGTGAAATCGAGCTCTAGTGAGTTCTCCTTGCCTTCGTCTCCAAGCTCAATTCTTTTCGGCTTTCATTATTAATAACTTTTAAGATAAATAATAATTAAAATAAACCAATAAAATTATTTTAATTAATTATTTAAGAAATTTTAGTTCATGTAATTATATTATATAATTTATGAGTATATTTTTAGATTAAATTAGGTGCGACATTAAAAATAAAGGAAAACTGATAATAACAAATTAATAGATATTATGTTGTAAATTTTTTGTTGTTAAAACTAGAGGTGATTGTAAATATTTTTACTACTATTTATCAATATTAATAAAAATTTAATGCATATAATATATGTTACTGTCTCTTATTATATATTTTCTCTGTAATAATTTATTTATGGTTTAAAATTTTTTTTATAAAAATTAAAAATATCATTTAATATAATATGTATATATTACTAATTTTTAAAAGGGCTATAAGTAATTAATTGATGAAATTTTTATCAAAATATAGATATGGAAAAAGAAAATTTATTTTTTATTTATAATTAAAATGTCAAAAGAGAGAGTATTTAACAACAAATTAGAAAGTGTAAAATAATTTGGTCAGGAAAAAGACGGACAAAAGGAAAGTCTTCTTATTGGTTAGTTAAGACAGCTCATTCTGATGACGTGGGAAAATAGGTCTCACATCACAAAAATAGTAAAATACCCGGAGCAGCCGCCACATATGTACTCTTTCTCAAGTTTGACCCTTCAACGGCTGACTAAGCAGATAAAAACAGAAAAGATAAGTTAAAATACTAATAATGGGGTCCCAAACAGTTTGCATTGAATTTCTTCAGTAGTGGAGGATGTTTCCTTCATTGACCAGAAGAATACAATGCCCGCCTGCTTCTCTTCTTCTACTTCTTCTTCATCCTCTTGTTTCCCGTCAAATATCAAATTCTATCAAATGGGCCCTTTTTCCCATTTCCTTTCTTCGTTTTTGTATTATTTTTTGCTCATTTCCCTTTCAAGTTTCGTTTTTCATATATCAAACACATTCCTTTCTTGGGGTATTCTGCTCCAATTCGTCTTCTTCTACCTCCTCTTTTATTTTGATTTTTACGGCAGATTTTTTATGTTTTTGAGAGTTTTCTATTATGGGTAACTGCTGTAAGAAACCTGCCAAGTGCGTACATGTTTCTTCTACTAATTTTTCTTCTGGTTGGTTTGCTTTCTTTTGTTTTTTCTTTTTCTATCTTGTGTTTGGCTACTCAGAGTTGTTAGATTAAAATATCAAATTTTCTCTCCTCAATATGAATTTCTTCAGGAGGGATAGGTCTGGTTTGATATTAATTCTATGTTCTTGCTTATTATCACATCTTGCTTATGAATTCTGCTCTTTTTTTTTTTTTTCAAACCAAGATTTATTCTTATCTGTTTATTATTTTCCGCAAGAAAAATCTCTAATATGTCAGAGAGGACAGAAAGGAAAGCAGTAGTGATTGATTGGTATATTTGGTCTTGTTTAATTTTTTTGCCTTTTGTCCTTTCAGGCAGTAAGAAGCCCTATAAAGATGAGGCGAGTCATGATACTACCTCTTCTTGTCATCTAGCTAGTTTGAACAGATCTTTACTAACATATACTCTTGATACATCTGTTCCTAGCAATCTTAAGTCCTTCAGCTTTAGTGAGCTAAAGAATGCTACCAAGAATTTCCGCTCTGAAACGTTGCTTGGTGAAGGTGGATTTGGGTGTGTTTTCAAAGGGTGGCTTGACGAGGTTACTTTAGCTCCTACCAAACCAGGAACTGGGATTGTTGTGGCAGTAAAGAGGCTTAAGGCAGAAAGCTTTCAGGGCCATAAGGAGTGGCTTGTACGTACATTATGGCTATCATAGTTATATTGTTTTTGTTGTTGGCATAGAAAGACTAGCTTAACTAATTTTATTCTCATCCTTTTGTCTTGGAAGGCGGAAGTGAATTACCTAGGACTGCTTCGTCATGAAAATTTAGTGAAACTTATTGGGTATTGTGCTGAGTCTGAGAATAGACTTCTGGTTTATGAGTTTATGCCAAAGGGAAGTTTAGAGAATCATTTATTCAGAAGTAAGTAAATTTGCTTTTGCAGGACTTGCTTTCTTCATGTTTTAATGTTGTTTCTCATGATATCGTGATCCATGCTTAATTTTATTTGCAGCTTTGTTATGTTTATGCTTGTGCTTATATGGTTGTCATTAAGATTTGAAACAGTGCAAAATTTAGAGATATCATCTTCGTCTTGTACCTTTGATGCTTTGAAGCTGTCAACATGTTGATTCTTTGTATTGCGGTGGTGGATGTAGTGCGAAAGAGTAAATTCAATAGAAAGAAGAATGTAAATTTGGTTATTGACGTGCATAGATGACTATATGGTCTAGTTAAGAGGAGGTTTACTTGTGGAACTTGTAATTTTCAGCTTTCTGCAAGGCCAAATGGGCAAAAGTTTAGTTAACTTTTTTAAGCAAGGCTTTTGAAGGTTCCGAATGCTTTGAAATTTCTTTGCTTGATGAAAATTATGGTCAGAGCACACATAAGTTTCTTGTGGAGTTGGAGTTGTAGTTAGACATTGAGACTAATCAGCCCACAGGTAGTAACTTTGACTAGGGATTTAAAAGTTTTGCTTGATGGTCAATCTTCTAGCAGGCTAAACTAGGTTTGGTATCTCAAGAAAACAGGAGCTATAGGCTTTGGTGGTAAATAACTCCAAAGAAATTATCTGCAGGAACAGTAAGAGCTTTCATAAGATGCAGTTGGTGAATTATTTTATTCTCTTAACGACAATCCCCTTTGACTGACTATATATATAATAAACGATCCTTGCCTTCCTGTATTTGCAGAAGGAGATCAACCTATTTCCTGGACTATGCGGATGCAGATTGCACTTGATGTGGCAAGGGGATTGTCCTTTTTACATGGTTTAAATGCCAATGTAATTTATCGTGATTTGAAAGCATCCAATATTCTGCTTGATTCGGTATGTTGAGGCCTTTAAAATTTGTTTTAATAAGCAGACTGCTATTTGTATGAGGCTGACGGTGTGTTGAAACTTTTCAGGATTACAAGGCAAGGCTTTCAGATTTCGGCCTGGCAAGGGATGGTCCTACTGGAGATAACACTCATGTTTCAACTAGAGTGGTGGGAACTCGGGGTTATGCTGCACCCGAATATGTAGCTACAGGTTACTGAATTTTCTGTTATTTGTTAATTACTTTCCAGAGTAAACTACTAAGTAAAGAGAGCAACCAGCTCTGAAACCATAACAATGGAAAATGAAAACCCATCAACTACTATCTACTAGTTTCAACTTAAGAGCATAATAATTTTCAACCAATTTTGTGGGAGATAACTTGATATACACTGCTTTAAGTTTTAATGCCATATTGGTTTACAAGCTATCAATTAGCTTAATTTCCAAATTATTCTTATGCAAGAGCCTGTAGTACGCATAATAATCCACAGTTTTTCTTTCATTTGTAAATAATTCTATCCCACTGTATTGCTTGATGGAGGAGGGGTGTGGCAGGGAGGGTTTGAAACCCCATCAAATGAAAATTTTCAGCTGGGATTTTGGCTTAAAATGGCAGCAGATTGTCTATATTTTCCTCTCACGTTCATAACTCAAATTTTTTGTTCTTGTCCCTTGTTTCAGAGGACAAATATGTTTCTGATTTTTCCAGTTATGCAGCTGTTCTTAAACTTTGGATGTGGCAGATTTTAACAGCCTTTCCTTTCTCCTTCACTGGTTTAAACCAAGCAGGTCATTTGACTCCTAAGAGCGATGTGTATAGCTTTGGGGTTGTCCTGCTAGAATTACTATCAGGAAGAAGAGCAATGGATGATGAAAGAGCTAATTTTGTTGACGAAACTCTCGTGGATTGGGCAAAACCTTTTCTGAGTGATCCCAGGCGTGTTTTGCGAATAATGGACACTAGACTCGGTGGTCAGTACTCCAAGAAAGGAGCTCAAGCTGCAGCTTCACTAGCATTGCAGTGCCTACACACTGATCCCAGAAATAGGCCGCAAATGTCTGAGGTTTTAACCGCGCTAGAAAAATTGAACATATCAAAAGATGCTCCAAGGACACCGCATCCAGGATCATCACGGGAACAATAGAGCATCTACCAACTTGGAATAACCAATATAAGCTAGTATACCAATGCTTCAATCATTTTCCTTGTACCTGAACTACTTTCATGGTACTGAAATGCACTTGAAGTAGTACCTCCACAGAATCATGCTCATATTTGTGAGGTGGGTCCTGCAGAATATGCCAAAGAAAGCCCTTTTTTATGTGAACTATAGGTATCATTATCCGTTTTATGATTTGAGATTAATCATGTTTGGAGTTTAGTCAGAGACTTCACTCCTCCCTAAAGATATATTTAGTGAGGATCAAGCCAATATGCTAAAGAAAGCAGTTTTTAGCGACATTGTATATAGTCCCTTAAACTTTTTGAAGAATTGTGTTGTGGACACAGTTATGTGCATTTTTACGGGCTCACAAACTTCAATTATGTTTAAAATAAGGGAAATCTCCGTTACCTTAGGCTGAAACTGGGCAATTCAATTCACATTAGCTTAGAGGTGCTTGAGATTACTGTTAACAGTTCTAAAAATAGATTTTGAATTTTTTATTTAATTGATTGATTTTTTTAATTTTTTATAAACTGTTTTTTTTAAATCGGCTTTTAGAAAAAATATCTATTTATCTATTTTTAAAAATAGTTTTCAAAATTCAAAAAAAATTAAAAATATATATTTTTTTGAAAAACGTTTTTTCTAAATGCAGTGTCAAACATGACGCTCATGATTAAAACTAGAATCATTTAATTGGAAAGATAAAAAGAAATTTTATGTAAAATTGGAGGAGTGAAGTATATATTTTTAAAAAATTATATATATATATATATATATATATATATATATATATAATTTTTTTTGGACTTGGGGCCTGGCCACTGCTAGCCTCCTTTTCCCTTCATCCATGGATAAGCTCTTTAAAGAAATCATCTAGAACTTGGATAGTTTATAAATAAAAATATGTTTTTTATTTCTCATATTTTATTAATAATTTTATGCCATTAGTTTTGATTTATTATATCTATTTAAAATATAATACTAAAATAATTTATTATATCTATTTAAAATAATTTTTAATATAATACCAAAATAAAAATTGAATTTTTTTTTTATAAAAAGTTTGAAGGTATGTTTGATATCAAAACCTTACAACTTTGATTATTACACCAGTAACTTAATACTTATTGGTAATAAAAATTGAAATTACTCGATAGAATAAATTTAGAGTTTTAGGTTTTAAGTTTCCAAACATATTTTTTTTAAAAAATTTATATTTTTAATTTTTAAAATTTTGTAAACTGTTTTGGTATTTTTGGTGGAAAAAGATAAATAAATATTTTTTTTAAATAAATTAAAAAAACAGTTTATTGATTAAATAAAAAAAATTTAAAATATTTTTTGGAACATCTAACGTAATCCCAAACCAATGCTTAAAGAATAAGAATTGAATACAAGTATCCAACTAGCACAGAATAATATACTATCCTTTTCATTTTTATTTTTATTTCAAAAACAGTAGTAAAACTGGAATTGCTAACATAACAGGAAGAGGCATAGGATTGTCCGTGAACCCTGAAAAGCAGGTAGTGTTACAGACGGAAAGCCCTAAACATTTCACAGGGGAACTATCAGAGTAGCTTCCTACAATCTTCGGCCGTTGTTTGTACTTTGGGTTTCTATCCAAAGTCATAATCTTCGTGTCTCTGATTCCTGATCATGGGCTCAGGTGCTGAGTTTTCCTTGCCTTTTTTTTTGCCTTTCTTGTTCTTCATTCTTTAGTACTAGTGACTTGCTAGGGCTTTAATGAATTAATTAGATGTTCAATTAATGTTTAATATTGTAGGATTAATATTAACAAGAATTAAATAATGGGAATGTGCAGATGCGGATATGGAGGATTATGGTTTCGAGTACTCGGACGAGGAGCCTGAGGAACAGGATGTTGATATTGAGAATCAATATTACAACTCCAAAGGTTTTTTCTTTTCCCTTATTTTCCTTCTCATTTCTGAACAACTTGGAAAAAGGGAATTTATCTGTTCGAAAATTCCTGAGAATTATGCTCACTGTGTCTAAACTAGTATTTGAAGTATGATATATTGATATGCCTGGCTTTTTTTTTAAAATTAAAAATTGTCATTCAGTTTCTTTTGACAGTAGACCAACATCCATTTTACTTCTACTATTAAGTTGATGTTGTAAATTTTTGACATAGAGATTGGCCAGTGTACTTTTTATTCTTTTGAGTATTGAGGAATTGGGTTCAATGAATGATGATCTTTTATGTCAATGAAGTTGAAGTTTAGTTTAGACGAAGAATTTATGAATAATTGTAGATATTGAAAGCATCTATTGGGCATTGAACATTATCATCCTGAGCTAAGATAATTTTGTTGTGTTTTTCCTTATGATTACGTTTTCTGTTTATGTTTTATTTTTCACCTTGTTTGTCTTTATACTTTTATTATGCCTCATATGACCGATTTCCACATAATCTTTCATTAACTGGCTTCTCTCAGTCCATCTATGTCCCATGATTTGCATCTCATGGATCACTATTTATTTTGCTGGCTATCAGTTAGTTGTTATGAACACAGTTGTCAAATAGAGAATTGAAATCCACGTTTGTGAATCAAGATTTGAGTTCAGTAACAAGATAGGGTAGAAATTGCTAAAAACTAATTAAAACTAATATTTGACCATATGAAATAGGTGAAATAAATCAAAATATGATGTGGATTCACAAATATTGAATTATTATATGGCCAATTTGGAACATACTTTACAATGTAATATGTTACATTATAAATTATAAGTTCTAGACTTCTAGACATTGTTGTTGTTCATGTTAGAAACTCAGTGTAACAAAAATAGTGAACATTTAATATATATATATATATGGAAAAATAAGGGAAGAGGAGAAAGTGATAGATGGGAGAAGAATACCTAAGGAGGTTGTAAGTACTATTTCCTTGATAAAAAAACTTAAGTTAAAAATCTTAAAATTTTACGTTATGGGATCCTTACCTAATTTGTATTGATTAGCTTTTTTAGGTATTAAATGAGTGCCTCTCAGGCTTGAGGCTCTCATGTTTAATTCATCGTCAGTGTGTGAAAGTCAGGTTCTCTTCGAAATGCATGCACCTACACAATAAGGTGCATGTCTTAAAGTCAAGTGCAAGGCACAAAACGAGCATCTGATTAACATTAACCTTGCATGTGTAATATGTTTTTAAAATTTAATCTATCAAGCAACACATACTCCTGATGCAAATAAAAAAAGAAAAAAGCTTACCATGCTTCTGTCCACAACCATTATTAATTAGAAGAATTTAGCTATAAAAACTGTTTTCATCTTCTTATGTTTCAAAAATGTAATAGTGCCCTCTCTCTCTCTCCCCTTTATTTTTTTTAATGTTTTTTTCTCTTTTGGATGCTTACTAAATGATAACTATCCCTTTTCCTCAATGGTCAAGCATTAATACATCCTATTGATTTAAGAGATATAGAGGATAAAATGAAAGATTGATGGGTAGAATGCATGAGTAACATGCTAATGAAGATGAATTGGTGTTTGGAAAGATTATTAGTTGATACGAGATCCAGTTCCTAGAGCTATTGCAATTGAAGAGGGGTCTATCATGCTATATCATTTTACTAACTTGTCATATTTCCTTTTCTTTTCATTGTGCATAAAGGTTTGGTTGAAACAGACCCAGAAGCTGCACTTGCTGGTTTTGCTGAAGTTGTCAGCATGGAACCCGAGAAGGCGGAGTGGTAAGTATTATATAGATTTGACATTTACTTTACCATTTTAAAAGCTGTTCAAAAATCTCAATTCCAGCTCTCATTTTTCCTAGCAACAAGTGCTGCTGGTGGTGCCAGACTGCTAGTATTCTAAGAAATTAGATTCTTGTATAATTGCTTTATTTTATTATTGAGTTACTTCTGCTGTAATCTTAGAGTCTTAAAGAAGCATCAAGTTATGTATAATTACTTGATTATTGACTGGTCTATCATTTAACAGAATGCTTAACTGTGAATTAAATGTTTTTCATTCTCTTTGGGATGCTGTTGTAGGATTTTTTTTTTTGGGTGTATTCCAAAGTTTGCTGCCTTTCCTCCTCTGATTTCTATTGAGTAGCTTGAGGTTGCTAATTTCAATACTCTGCCTGTTCTGTTTTCTGTGGCTCATAGTCATAGTGGTTGTCACTTATCTTTTCTGGATACTGTGTAGGCCAAACTAGATAGATAGTGCTTTTGCTGTTTCAGTTGTTGCTTTGGCTCTTTCACTTTTTGTTCTACCTTTTTACTCTTATCGGTATTGGTTTTGCTTCTTGTTTTAGTTTTTGTATTTGTCCATCTCAAAGAGCTTGGATGCCCTAGGAGTCTAAGAGTAGAAATAAGTGGATTATCCTCTTTGAAATTGTTAAATTCATGACCCCATGATCTATATGTTTCCATATCTCTTTAAGTACATTGACCCTTTTCCTCTTTCTTTCATATTTAGTATGAAAAATAATACATAATTGGAAATATTTTTCTTGTTGTTTATGTGTTCATATATAAGTTTTCTTTATCCTTGTGTGTTTGCTCAACTACTAACAGAACCATTCATAATCTGGTAACTTACTAGGGGATTCAAAGCACTGAAACAAACTGTAAAGCTTTACTATCGTTTGGGCAAATATAAGGAAATGATGGATGCTTACAGAGAGATGCTTACATATATTAAATCGGCAGTCACACGTAACTACAGTGAGAAATGTATAAACAACATCATGGACTTTGTTTCTGGATCAGCCAGTCAGAACTTTGGTCTCCTGCAAGATTTCTATCAGACCACTTTAAAGGCCCTGGAAGAGGCAAAGAATGAGGTCAGATATAATATTTTAGGACGCTCTTTATGTCAGGGTGCTTATATATTTCTTTCTTGTGCAGAGACTCTGGTTTAAGACAAATCTTAAGCTGTGCAAGATATGGTTTGATATTGGTGAATATGGTCGCATGAGCAAGGTACTTTGGCATAACTCTCTGATCTTGCTACTCTTTTTTTCACACTATTAATTATTAACGAGATTAAATTGTTTTACATGATCAGATTTTGAAAGAACTGCATAAATCTTGTCAAAGAGAAGATGGTACAGATGACCAGAAGAAAGGTAGTCAACTTTTGGAGGTATATGCAATTGAAATCCAAATGTACACCGAGACCAAGAACAACAAAAAACTTAAGGTAAAGATTTTCCATTTTTACTTGATGTTTCCACTTGTGCATTGAGTTGATGTACTGTATCTCTGTGATTCTTCTGATGTAACTGAGTTCAAGGGAATTGATGATTAAAAGAATATGAAGATACAAAATACTTCGCATTGGACTATGTTTAGGTGTGCTAAATGATGGGTTATAGGCTTCAGTCTAATTCCTTAAGATAATGGCTTATCAAATAACATGCTTATTAATATTATCAGTTGGCAACTTGACTACAAGCCTGAAAGCTTGTAAGAATTAGTCCGAGAGTATAAGGTAATTTATGATCTAATCTCATGCTTTTGTATGAAATTAACAAATAATTTTTCATCTGCTTGTTGGACTTGAGGTAAGCTGAAAAGATATATTATATTGGAGGCAGCACTTTATGATAACTTATTTGGCTGGATTTCATGTTATTTATCTGATTCATTTATTGTGCAAAATTGGCAAGATCATTGAGCCATTATGTCACAAGATCAAGAAACTGGATAAGATGCATCAGCCTTAAGAAAAGATTGCCAGACTGATAGGCGTGTTGTATCTATATCCATTGATATTGTTTAGTTTGAGTATCCTCTTGTAATGTATCAACGTTACAGGACTCGTATGTGAAACTTAAATGCAAATAAATGAGGCTTAAATAATAGTTATTTTGCTACATATTTCGAAAATTGTTAAAGTTTAAATTTTCTAGTTGGTGGATGCTCCATAATGATATGAGGCATTGATTCTTTATGTGCCTTTGAGGATTGTATATTGATGTTTTTGTATTTTCATCTATCAGCAATTATACCAAAAAGCACTTGCAATTAAGTCAGCAATTCCACATCCAAGGATAATGGGGATAATTCGAGAATGTGGGGGAAAAATGCATATGGCTGAGCGTCAATGGGCTGAGGCAGCAACAGATTTCTTTGAAGCTTTTAAGAATTATGATGAAGCTGGGAATCAGAGACGCATACAATGCCTGAAGTATGTGTATATAGTGGAAAAGATTAAGTACTATAATATGTGTGTGTGGAAATTTATAACAAGCCTTAGTTTATATAGAGCAAAGGTTAGCGTTTCTTTCATAGATAACATATAGTACATGCTACATAATTGTGGATGAACTGTTGGGAGGGGGAATGCACCAAATCTTTCATTGTTTGGTTAGGATTAGACAAAAACTTGAAAACCATTGCGAATAAAATTTTCATCAAATTATGTGGAATAGTAAAATAAAAAAATGCCTCTCCTCTCCTGGTAGACATTCATTTTGGGGGGGCTGGTGTACTTTTTTTTTTTTTTTGTATTTTCCTTTTGCATTTTCTCTATGATATTGCCATTATGGCTCTCTTTGGATGAGAACTTTCATGCACTATTTATTTTCATCTGACCTTGTTAATTGTTATGGTTGATAGATATCTGGTTCTGGCTAATATGCTGATGGAATCCGAAGTCAATCCATTTGATGGTCAGGAGGCAAAGCCGTAAGTATTTTGTACATTGTTATGATATATAGTTTTCTTCTTTGTGTCTTACTTGTGCACCTTTCACTTTATGGTTACTGTCTAGATATAAAAATGATCCTGAGATTTTGGCAATGACAAACCTAATAGCAGCCTATCAACGAAATGAAATACTGGAGTTTGAGAAAATCCTTAAGGTATGGTTAATTTATTATGATATAACCTTGTCATGACTTGATAGTCATTCCTCTGCATGTGTTTAAATTGTTATTGGGTTTTCATCCAGAGTAACAGAAGGACGATAATGGATGATCCATTCATACGAAATTATATTGAGGATCTATTAAAGAATGTCAGAACTCAAGTGCTGCTCAAACTTATTAAACCTTACACAAGAATTCGAATTCCTTTTATATCAAAGGTGAAAGCCATGGATGATTTGTCGCTACTTAGCTCCCTCCCCTCTCCTCTCTTTCTTTTTTTTCTCCCCCCTTGCTATATATTATGAGGATTTTTTTTTTTTTTTTTGCATTGAGTTTTGAAAAAGTGCTTTTGGAAAAAAATTATATGTTTTTAACTTTTTTGAGTTTTGAAAACTGCTTTTGAGTAGAAGCAGGTAAATACTAGATGTTTTTTCTAAAAGCAGGTTTGAAAAAGGTAATTTACAAAAAATTAAAAAAATCAGTCAATTAAATAAAAAAAATTCAAAATTTGTTTTTATAACACTCAACAACATTCCCAAATACCCTCTACTCACATATGGTCATTATACTTTTGATAACTTGCGTAAAAATAATTTTTTTTCCATAAAAATTACAAAATATTTTTTTTTTCTCATAAAAATCACTTAAGGCAACTAATGACATGGCACCGAAATGCTGATATGTAATGTCATGTCATAATCCATGTAGATGCCATGTCAATAAATACAAAGAATTGTAGTGCCATATTATTGTCTACGTTAGCAATCCGGTGAGGAAATTGTTGAAAGTGATTTTTATGGGAAAAAAATTAAAAAATTATTTTTGCGCAAGCTATCAAAAGTATGATAATTTTTGGTAAAATTAACCCCCTTAGTAGGCTAAGGCTTTTAACACCTTGGTTGATGTGCAGGAACTCAATGTGCCAGAGAAAGATGTGGAGCAGCTGTTGGTGTCACTGATATTGGATAATCGTATTGATGGACATATTGATCAAGTGAACCGTTTACTAGAGCGTGGTGACAGGTATCTTCACATTAATTTTTTCTTTCATCTCTGTTCTTAGATTGTTTGAGAGCTGATTTTCATGTTCGCATGCAAAATAAGATACCACTTCCACATCCATCACTATCATTGTAAAATGTCATTCAGGTCAAAGGGAATGAAGAAGTATACAGCCATTGAGAAATGGAACACACAGCTTAGATCTCTCTATCAAACCATCAGCAACCGTGTGTATTGAGATTGTATTGGCAGGTACTGTAGTTTCCGCTCAGTGAAGGTACATAATACATTCATGTTTCTGAGACTTTTAATGGTGTCATCGACAGAACTTTACCATTCTCCTGTGTGAGATCACAGTGTTACAAAATCATTTAGATTGAATAGTTATGTGCTTTTATAGCCGATGCATTTTGAAGAAAATGAGGGTAGAGTGTATAATCTAATATGCTCATTATTTTGATACTGAAAACCATTCGTACTTGGACCAAACTTACATCAGGCATGTAATTACGTTTATGTTTATTGCTTTTGTACTTGATGTTGTGCATCAGGAGATTTAGGGGTAGCATAAAAATGATTATTTTAGCATCTTTAGGAATCCACAAAAACTATGATTCTAGCGGGCTAGGATCAACAGTGGATCCTAGTTATGCTAGAGGCTATGTCCGGTGGCGAAGCTTCATGGGTGCATGTAGAGACTAGGTCACTCCCAAAATGAAAAAAATCCTTTTAGTAGATACTTATGATGTGTGGCTCTTCCAAAAAAAAAGTTATATATATATATCCTTGAATTTGTCCATTTTTTCCGGATTGACATCTTGACCGGTTTTTTATCATATCTGCTTGAATGTTATTTTTGGTTTATATTGTTACTTTAAAAATTTGAAAAAAAGACATAATGTGACATAATTTGCTTGCGTGACAGTCATAATCGAGATTATTGTCATGTCGTGGTGCAATATATCATCTTTTAAATTTTAGAGGTGACAACATGTTTCAAAAACAATCTTGAGAAGAGGGGTAAAACAAACAAATTAAAGTGACCACGTATAATTAATGTCTATATATAACATGTGTGATCCCTCCAAATATTTTAGTTAAGTCTGCTATTGCGTTCCTCCATTTTAGCCAAATAACCTAACTCATTTAATAAACAAACCAACTCTAAATTAAAAAAAAAAAAAATTTGACATAAATAAGTGGATTAAAATAAAAGTGCTGTCATATTTATATATGATCCGCACAAACAAAAGTCTCTTTCATTGTTTGTTTCCATGGCCATCTCTTGATCTTTGGGACCGTATTCAGAATCAAAACCCACATGCTCTATTCATTATTCTCTTTTTGGTGTAAAACATACGTGTTCTTGGATTATATATTAATGGATTAAGATTAATTGTATTCGTGTTATATATGATATCGAAAAGCAGCAAAACACTCCTATAAAAATTTTAAAGTAGCTGTATTCTCAAGATTCGAACTTGAGACTTATAATTAAACTGGAAGAATTTCATATCAATTCATTTACAATTAGAATGATGCTATATTCATTATTCTTATGTAATACTCTCTATGTTCTACAATTAGACTTTTCTATTTTTATTTTTACATAAATTGAAAAAGTTGTAATTAATATATTTCTTTTACTAACAATAAGAATTTAATTTACATTGAAAAAATATATGTTTAAACAATAAATTTTCTTTAGTCACAATTTCTATAATTTTTGAAAAAAAAAAAAAGACAAAAAGAGGAATAATAAAGAATATGCTTAGACACTAGCATATAATGGATATAGACATCAAACTTTTAAGTTTGAATATAATTAAGTAGGGAAGAAACCTTTACCACATGATATTTTGTCATCCAAAGCCACCATTAGAGCATGATTATCCCTTGCAAGTGGGATTGGCACTGGCAACATCAATTGCGTGCCTAGTAGACCAATTTCAACTTTGCAAGTTTTCGTCGCTAGAAATAAAAGAGAGACAATTTTAATTAATTAAAATTTTTTTTTGAATCCTGCATGTATTATTTAATAATAATTTAAATAAAATTAATAAATAATATTATTTATTAATTTATAAATTTAAAATTAATTAATATGTAATTAATGGTTTATTTATTTATTTAAGTAGGTATATTAATATAAATTATACAATAAGTTAATAATATTAATTATACTTAATAAAATAAATATATTTATTAAATAAATTTAAAATTCATTAATATAAAAAGTAATGAAATTAATTTCATAATATAATATTACTATCAACTTCATTTCCTTTTCAATCATTGTTATTCATAACCGACTCACAATTGTTTTCCTTCATAAACATGTACTAACAGTTGATAGAAATTATTACATAGATTCATTTTATTATAGCTATATTTGGATTGAGAGATTTTAAATGAGAGATTTTGAATAATTTATAAATTTATATTAAATTTATTGTTTAACTACTTAAAAATGGTCAAAATCTATAGGTTTTGAAAAATTTCTAATCTATCAAAATTCTTTATTTTTTAAGGATTTGATTTTTCACATCCTATGTGGGAAAGTTTAAAATCCATAGATTTTAATTAATGAAGGATTATTGCTAGATTTTGATTCAATTTATTAAAATTATATTTGGATTGAGAGATTTTAAATGGAAAATTTTGAATAATCCATGAGTTTATGTCAAATTTATTATTTGATTATTTAAAAATGGTTTAAATCCATGAATTTTGAAAAATTCTTAATTCACCAAAATTTTTCATTTTTGAATGATTTGATTTTCCACTTTTTAGGTGAAAAAGTTCAAAATCCATGAATTTTGATTAATGAAATATTGTTGCTTTATTTTTTTTTATTTCAAGATTGTCCATAATAAATTAATATTATTCCAAAACTATTATTGATTCTAAAAAAGTAAATATCATTTTTCTTTTAATTTTAATTAATTGTTTTAATTTATTATTATTATATAATGTTAATTGCATTAAATTATCAATGAAAAATATTTTTAGCAATGTAATTAAATATTATAACATACAATAATTTTATTTTTTTTATTTTTTCAACTCTTAAAACAACCAATTTGATTTTTAAAATTTTTAAGTGTATAGTAGAATTGATTATATATGCTTAATTAATAATAAATTGTCAATATTTAATAAAAGGATAAAATTAAAAAATGATTATTAAATCTATATATTGTGATTATTAACCAAATATAAGTATAAAGATAATTATATCATCAACATATGAATTTTATAATTGAACAAAATGATACAATTCTTAAAATTTATGAATTTTCACAATTCATGATTTAAAATCCATGCATTTTAAAATCTTTTAATCCAAATGAAGAATATTATTTGTAGATTAATTCAGTCATGCAACGACATATACAGATTTATTTATATTAATGCAGTCTATTATATCATCCATAAATTAATCCAATTATACAATCTAAAAAAATCCATAATATAATATTAAATAAATAAAATAATTATTTATATATTTTATCATTTATTCAATTTTTAATTTAGAAGAAAAACAAATATTATTTCCTTATTTATTTGGTGAGAAATACTTATTGTCTTGTCATTCTGATCTTCTCAAATATCTTCTACATTTTATGAATGATACGTGCAACACATACTTTCACTTTTAATATAATAAAAATTCCTATGAAAAAAAATAGAATACATATCATTTACTATTTGTTTGAAATTGCATTTGTAAAAAATATTTTTTGAAAAAAAATTTATATTCTTAATTTTTTTTGAGTTTTAAAAATTAATTTTAGATAGAACAGATAGATGGATATTTTTTTTCAAAAATAGATTTAAGAAAAATAATTTATAAAAATTAATAACGATTAAATAAAAAAAAATTAGAATATATTTTAGAATACTTAACATCAATTTCAAACACTCCTTTAAAAATAAATAAAATAATATAAAAAATTTGTAAGTATTCTCTTATTTAATTTTCTGCAACAAGCATAATTATTAATTTATAATGTAACTTACAAATAGTATATCCAGCAAAGCTCAACAAACCTTTTGCTTTAAAAAAAAAAAAAAAACGTAAGGGTCCACCTTCTCTATTCACTTGCCTTATCAAACTATCCTTTATTAAACATAATAAATATACCAACTTACACTAATCAATCATCCACCAACTCCCTCTAATTTCTCATATTATTTATTTTGTTTATAATACTAATTATATATAATTTATTCCTTTCTCGTTTAAAATTCTCAATTAAAAACAAAATTGAGAGTATAGTTTGCTTGAAGATTTTAAGAAAAATATTATTTGTTTCTTTTTTTTTTTCGAGTTCTTATCCAATTTGTATAGAAATATTTTTACTTTCAACTTACATGGTATAAATATTTTAATATAAGTTAAAATAAAAAGAGTAGGAAGAATTAACATTTCTCGAATTTGAAAGGTCATATAAATAATGCAGATTTGAATTGGAAAAATTACTAAAAAGATCCCAAACTTTCAAAAATTTCACAATCACATTCCATTCTACCAAAATTTATTTTAAATTATATGAATTTTTAGCTTTATAACAAACATAGCTTTAGTTTTACCGAACTACACTCCAAATTTAGTTAGTATATCATTTGGTATAACTGATATGTTATATGACAATCCGTGTTCTCTGGACAATTTATGCTTTTTGAACCTAACTGACATGTCATCTAGTGTAATTGACATATTATCCGACATATCATTTGGACAATATATGTAGCATATTATCTAGACAATTCACGTAAACATCACCTAGATTCGGAGCGTAGTTTTGTAATACCAAACTAAATTTGTTATCAAAATAAAAATTCATATAATTTAAATAAATTTTTTATAGAACGGAATATAATTATGAAATTTTTGAAAGTCGGATGATTTATAATTTTTCCATTTGAATTCCACTCTCCTTTCTCCAACACGTACTTTATAGGGAAAAAATGAAAAAAAAATCATACCCATTTGATTTGTTCAAATGAGAGAATGATTCAAACGATAAATAGTAAATTAATTGCATTTAGAGACTTTAAATTTACAAAGCAAGCTTAGTAATAAAAACAATATTAAATCTACTTGTTTGACATGAAACACATGTTACAAATAGTTAAAAAAATAAAAAGTCTGCTTGCTTTACTAACCAATTTAATTATTGAGACACAATTATCACACTTACTTTTTTTTTTTTTTTCACACGTGATATAATAAAAAACTTTTTTCCTCGAGGAATAAAATATTACAAAATCAAATATATTGGATAAAAACTACTCCTAATGAATTTATCCGATGTATCGAATTTGTGTCGGTAAATTATCACAAAATTTTTATAATTTAACTAAAAATTTTAAATTCAAACATTGAATGTGGGGAGTGGAGTTACTTTAAATATTTTTGAAAGAATATTTTATCTTTTTTTAGAATTTTATTCGACACACTTTGAATTAATCAAAGTAAAGAAAAATATAAATTCATCCGTTCATATTTGATACAACTTTACAGCTTTATTGTTACAATCAAATAGATTTTCTATCGTCACATTTACACATTAATTTGTGGCAAAATTTTAAAAAATCTCAAGTCTCAACTTATGATGTTTTCATTTCAAACCTTAATAATTTTTTTCTGTCACTTTGATCCTAATAATATACTACCATATAATAAAATTAATAATTTTTTTTATAATGAATAATGAATAATAAATCATAGATATATATTCATCAAAAAACAAAAAAATCATATATTTAATTTGTAGTATATAAATTTGTAGTGAAATTCAGGTTACTTGGATTTCGATACTAAAATTTCAGATTATTAATTGAAATTTTGATTCAATTGGCCTATTTTTGATATTTTATGCAGAAATTTTATATGAAGGTCTTTTTTAAGACTTAACATTTAGTAGAAAGCACGGTTGTTTTGGTAATAAAAAATTTTTGTATGCAAAATTTGTTTTTTTGTAGTGTTAAAATTTTGAAATTAGTTTCAGATTATTATATCTATAATTTTTGTGGCATTCAAATAAATAAATTCTATAACTATATCAGTAAATTTGATATTTACATCAATAAATTCCACGCTTATATAAATATGAACTAACAAAAAAGTATTTGACAGAAAGAAAAATTTTGGTAACAATTTAACACTTATCAAAATTATTAATTTATTTTACCCGTAGAAAGCAGTTAAATGGAACTTCACCTAAACAATATGAGCTAATTTAGCAGTAAAATTTTGCATAATTTTGGGAACTAAGGGAGAAGTGCATGTAGTAAAGTGGAGGAGAATGGTGGTAAGGAAAGTGGGTTGGCAAAGGTTTGTCGGGTTGTGGTGGAAGAGGTGGTTTTGATTCCATGGCCATCCATGTGAGGTTGAAGTATGTATGTATAGTATATATAGGAGTTGCAGTTTTTCTCTTCTCTCGATCAAAATCTAAACCTGCCTTTTCTCAAGAGCCAAACTTCATTAAGCAATTCGTGATCTTTTGCTTCTTATCTTCTCATAGCTCCATCAATCATCCAGTAAGTATATCCTCTCTCTCTCTCTTCTTTAATCATTTGCTCCTTTTCTTTTTTCCTCCTTAACAAATTTTAAAATTTTTGTTTTAATATTCAGTATTGTTATCCATTTACACGTTACATATACTTGTTGAATTTGTTTTGAACTTCGATCATCTCTATCTATGCTAATTCTTTTTGTCACCTGTCTTCTTGTTGCATCATCATCTTGTCATTCTTATTCTTTGGTGCCTTTTTTTTTCTAATTTTGAAAGTTCCCTTGTTGCTTTCTTGGTTAGTTCTCCTGAAATTTGTTGTAGGTTTTTTGTTTTTCGAGGTGGGATTTTGTTTAAATTGAAAAAGATTTCTGATTTTTGCCATGTGCTTGAGGAGCATCAAGTTAAAATTTCTTTAACTCAGTTTTTTTTTCTTTTCTCTTCTTCTACAGTTCATATTTTGTGGAGGTAGTGATGAGTTAGAAGGAAATTCCTCTTGTCAGTATTGAATTCAGTATTGATTTGTATTATTGTTAACTATAAAGTATTTATTTAGGAGGCGATAGCCAGCAACTTTGAATTATTTTCTTGTTTTCGCGTAAAGCTGCTTCAAATTCCAATTTTGTGGGTGTAATAGCTTGAGGTTAATGCACTTCTTATATTTCTATGGTTTTTCTGTCTTTTTAAGTTAATTTTGATATATGATGCTAGATAACACGTTCTATTCTTCTCGTCAATTTTCTTCTCGGGTTCTTGTTTGGTGGTTTTGAATGTAACTGAGGCTTTGATATGTTCATTATAGTGGTAAAGTGCCAATTAGGCAAGATCTTCTCAGCCGCTAATTGAGTTGCTATATTGTGAAAAAAAAGGATATCGGCTTCTAAATTGTATTGCTGCTGTATATATCCTTTTGATGTATTGCTTCTTTTAAACATGATCTACTTTTAAGGTCCTTGTGTTTTCTCTGTATCTTAATTGCAATCTTTATTATGGTCATTGTCCTTTGCAAATGTGGGTTCTTCTTAATAAATTATCAATGAAAAGGAAAACAATTAGCTTTTTGCAAGAGTAATTTCATTGTTGTACTGTAAGCATGAAGACTGATGTGAAAAGTTGTTCATCAGAAATGTTGTGAGTTGCATGTATCTGTAATACAAGCCCTAAATTCAAATTAAAAAAAAAGAAAGAAGGAAAATACATGTTCATTGGAATTTTATGTTGTAGTTCTGGATTTGGCACTCATTATTGGATATGCATTTCAGGTAAGTAAATAAAGTTTGCAGAACTTTGAGGATCAGAAAGTTCAACTATGAGTCAACCTAAAATTAAACGTAGAGTGGGTAAATATGAAGTGGGGAGAACAATTGGTGAGGGAACATTTGCCAAAGTGAAGTTTGCAAGGAACTCTGAGACTGGAGAGCCTGTAGCTCTGAAGATTCTTGACAAGGAGAAGGTTCTTAAACACAAGATGGCAGAACAGGTCTAGTTAGTTTTTGTCCTATTTGTAAATATTTCTATCTTGCATGCTTTAGTGTTTCTTCACATGTCTTTTCTTGAAGGAGTTTTTAGGGGTGAATTTCGCCAACAGTACCTCAATTATGTAAATTGTAACAACTCAGTACCCTAAAGATTATTTGTAACACAAAGGTACTCCAATTATGTAAATTGTAACAACTCAGTACCTCAAAAATTATTTGTAACACAAAAGTATTTCAACTTTTATTTTGTAACTAAATAGTACTTATGTTTTCAGCTATTGGGACTTGTTTAGCATTATGTTTGGAAAAAACACTTTTCGGAAAAAAAAATTTATATTTTTAACTTTTTTAAGTTTTGAAAACTGTTTTTGGTAGACACAGATAAATAGATATATTTTTCCAGAAGTAGATTTGAAAAAAAAAACAATTCATAAAAAATTAGTCAATTATATAAAAAAATTCAAAACATGCTTTTGGAACACTCAACAACACTCCAAAACACCTCCTTAGTTTCTCTAACAGAAGTATTACATGAAATATCCTGATAAATTTTAATAAAAACAAAATTAGTTGTAATACTCATTTATTAAAATTGAAATTTATGTGATGTGGATTTTATAGCTAATTTTATTTTTATTAAAATATATTTGATGTGGATATTTCATATCACACTAATGTTTAGGAGACTAATAGTTAAAGATGGAAGTACTATTTAGTTACAAAATAAAAGTTGGGGTACTTTTGTATTACAAAATAAAAATTGAAGTACTTTTGTGTTACAAATAATTTTTGAGGTATTGAGTTGTTACAATTTACATAATTTGAGTACTTTTGTGTTACAAATAATTTTTTAAGTACTGAGTTGTTACGGGTTATATAATTAGAGTATCGTAGGTGAAATTCACCCAGTTTTTAGTGGAAGGAATTCTTTCTTTGCTGGAATCTTCTTTGAAATCATTCCTTTGTATTCTTTCGGCTTTCTTATATGTTTGATCTTGCTTTTACAGATAAAGCGAGAGGTAGCAACAATGAAGCTTATAAAGCATCCAAATGTTGTTCGGCTATATGAGGTTTCTCTTTCACTGTCTCTCTCTTTCTGATTTTTAGTCTTTAGACTGTAATGTATGACTTGCTTTAAGTATGTTCTTTCAATTATATTTTTTTAAATAAAGCATATTTTTGGTTTTGTTCTACATCTTTATGTGCCATATGTAGCTGATGTCAGATTTTCTGGTTCTTTTCAGACATGCAATTTGATCAAAACTATGGATAGTAATTTTATTAAGATAGCCACTACTGTTTTCTGTGTAAATGTGGTGTAGCATCTCTTTGTGGACTGGAGGAAGAATTCGTGACCTGGATATTGTAAATCAGTAGAGCAGATTTCAATTTGGTTCAGAAGTAAAAAATACTTCTTAATAACACTGGATTTCACGGAAAAAAAATTGTTAACTTTTACTGTGAGATGTCATATCTTTTGCTGATATTGGTCCCAATGTATAAGATTGTATTTAAAATGTCATTAGCCATTTCGATCTGTTGTCTTAGTTAAAACATGATTTTGTTTTATTCAAAATGCTATTTAGGCATTAATGTGGTTATGTGTTTGACCATTAATTGTAGTTGGATTATCCAAACTTATTAGTTACAAAGAATCTGAGCAAAGACGTAAAATTCATCTGTTTGATTTAACCCTATCAGATAAATTTCTTTTCCAGGTGATGGGAAGCAAGACAAAGATATTTATTGTCCTGGAGTTTGTTACTGGGGGAGAGCTTTTTGACAAAATTGTAAGTCGGTGTATTTCAAACCTTTGTCATCTGCGAATTTCCTTGCCTTACATTTTTAGTCAGCTTGATTTTCTTGATAAATTTGAGGACTTGCCTATTTGAAGCCATTGTGACTACTTGGAATATGTTATTTGATCTTTAAGGCATTTCTTCTCGTTGTCTATTAATTGATGAAACTATCCACCCATGGATAGTAGTGATGCTTCATTTTTATAGTAATGAAATCCTGTATTGATAGGAGCCACTGTTTGAAATGGTTGAGTTTTGCTTTTTCGCTTCTGAGCCTCAGAATGCTTATCAAGCATGTCTTCATGTGGTGATTTTCTTGTTGTGAAGGTAAACCATGGACGAATGAGAGAAGATGAAGCTCGAAGATACTTTCAGCAGCTTATTAATGCAGTTGATTATTGCCACAGTAGGGGTGTCTACCACAGAGATCTGAAGGTACTAACTTCCATACCCTGTGAACATTTATTATCAGACACCATAAATGGATAAAATCATTGTGTTATTTATAAATTCATTGCTTCTTGCTGCAGCCGGAAAATTTGCTTTTGGATACCTATGGCAACCTCAAAGTTTCTGATTTTGGATTGAGTGCATTGTCCCAGCAAGTCAGGGTATTTATGATCAAATTTATCTCATATTTGAAAACATTCTCGGCATCATTCCCAGTAAAACCTTAATTTAAATAAATCAAATGTGCTTGTTCAGTAAGCTTGGCTGCCATGAAGATTGTAGACAAGAAAACATACTTTGCTATGTTTGTCTCAAATACAAGCTTAGCCAATGAAAATGAAACAATAAATCACATTTTCCTCTGAAAAACTGCCTCCACTTTGTCACTTGAACAGAAATGGCTGGTCTTAAAACCTGTTTGTGTAGATTCATGAGTCTTGAAATGCATGGATTTTTACTCATCTCACTCTCTCAATTTATCATCATATTTGAGGGTTATTTATATGGGGTCGGAATCATTAATCAAATTGAATAATAAGTAGGAAACTAGGAATTAGAGAGTATGCCATTGCTGCATCTCATCTTAGCATGGGGAGTTTCTTGGTAATTTACTTTTTTAATGGTGTAACAAAAAGGATTCTACTGAAACTTTCGGATAGTAGGCATTTGGTGTTGGAAATGGTATTAGAGTTGAGTCAATCTTGCTAGTATTCAAGTCTTGAGTTTGATCTTTTTTGAGTTTGTCCTTGGGGGTGAGTGCAATTTAGTTGTAACTATAAAGCCCACACATAATAATAAATCTAGTTTTTGGGAACAATAAAGGGTAATTATATTTTTTTGAACTGATTAAGGGTAATTACTTGAAGATCACTGTTGTTTCAGTAAAATTTGGTCTTCCTTCTTACACATTTGATGTAGAGGGCATATTTCTTACTTGTAAGTTTATTTGGCAGGACGATGGCCTCCTTCATACTACTTGTGGAACTCCAAATTATGTTGCTCCGGAGGTTTGTTTAACTGTTTTTGTGCCAAAAATTCTTCTGTCGTTGTCATCGCTTTCTGACTCTATGCCTTCTATAATATGCTGTATGTATGTTCAGGTTCTTAACGACAGAGGTTATGATGGGGCAACTGCCGACTTGTGGTCATGTGGAGTAATACTCTTTGTATTGCTTGCAGGGTATTTGCCTTTTGATGATTCTAATCTTATGAACCTTTATAAAAAAGTGAGCATTTTATATAATTTCATACAATTGATCTTTCATTATTCAATGCCCTCTTTTTTTAACATCTCATTCCCCCATATACAGATTTCAGCAGCTGAGTTCACTTGCCCCCCATGGCTTTCTTTTGGTGCCATGAAACTGATTACTAGAATTTTGGATCCCAACCCTATGACTGTAAGTTATTTTAATTTAATAACATTCTTGGATTGGGCTTGTTTACTTATTTGTTCACTTGGAAAACGTTCTAAAAAGAAAATCTTCTTGATTTTTATAACTTGTTGACAAGTCTAATGCTATTAGAAGTAACAGAAAGATGTTTTTTTTGGAATTCAATGGTAATGAAACTCATGATTAATATACTATGCTGATATTGGTGCAAATGGTGATGTATCTTGCACGGAACTGTTCATACTCATCTTTAATGGCACATGAGTTATAGCTCCTCTTGTGCTTCTGTAGGTATAGGTCTCAACTTGTTAATAGAATTGCTGTTGGTTGAATGGAGCTCCTGGCACTGTTGGCAGATATGGTGCTAGCTAGTCTCAGTTATATGTTCAAGACCGTGGGAAAAATTAGAATTCACTTATAAGCTTAAGACAGTTGCAAAAATTATAAATTCTAAACTGTGGTTTGCTGAGGCAGCAAAATTGGAATGCTAAATTGATCCTTCACTGTGTTATACCTGGCCAACAATTTAAACTCATAATCCAGAACCCCACCTCAACCAGCCATGTAGTTGACAGAATGCCAAATGGCTACCATGAGTCCCTTGAATTTGCTATTTTGACCTTTGTCTATTGTGATCCTTCATTTCTCCCACTTTAAGAAACATATATATTCAGGTTGTGAGCTTTTTCTTGCCTATGTTAAAACTGGCCTCCATATTATTGTTTTCTGCCAATCCATTAGCCTCTATACTACACAAAATTGTCAATTATTAAAATTGTTTATTGCCTTCCCAATTATAAATTTAATATTGTCTTAGCTTTTTCATTGTCTCTCTCTCTGATTTGTCTATTTCCTTTTGTATCAGCGCATCACTGTACCTGAAATCTTGGAAGATGAATGGTTTAATAAAGATTATAAGCCCCCTGTGTTTGAGGAGAAAGAAGACACCAACTTGGATGATGTTGAAGCTGTTTTTAAGGACTCAGAAGTGAGTGCCATAAGTTGTGTAGAGTTTGAATAATTTGCTGCAATTTTTTTGTGCTTCTTGGTCGTAGTGTTCTTAAAGAGTATTTCATCGGCATTGGTACAGGAACACCATGTAACAGAGAAGAAAGAAGAACAGCCAACAGCTATGAATGCGTTTGAGTTGATTTCTATGTCAAAAGGACTGAATCTTGAGAATTTGTTTGATGCAGAACAGGTTTGCATGTTATAAGGTTTTCTTTATATTATACTTTTGAACTGTTATATCAAGAGCCACTCTTGCACATTATTCTGCACATTTACATTCATAGAAAGGGCAGAGTAGTTGCACATCTTCAAGATTTATTCTCTCTCTCTCTCTCTCTGTCTATGGGGCAAGTACATTATGTTGACATCCTTCTTTCTTCTGAAGAGGAAAAGGAATTGACGCTAATGTGCTGTTCCACTTGTAGGCTGGTAGGATTCAGTAATCAGTATATCTGTGTGTGCATATGCATAATATACGCATAGCCCCAGTTCTTGTGTCATTTGAGCATTTTAAGGATAGCTTTCAAAATCAAGAGGAGGAATCCAAATTCATAATTGCATGTCATGTAAAGACAACATGATGTCTCAGTTATGCTGTCCTCTGTTTTTTTTTTTTTTTTTTTTTATGTTTCTTGACTGAAAGTGTGACAACAGAGAGAACATTTCTTTCTAATATAGCTCAAAGTTCCTTCATGATCAGCACATATTTTTAATCTGGTGAGAAAGATTTTAGCAGGTTGATCCAACCTCTGAAATTGAGAACGACCTTTTTTTTGGGTCTCTTAAAGAATATCATGTAATTGGTCATCTTGTTTAGGTGGCAGAGTACACGACTGATTTATGAAAAGATACTTTTTAGGATTCCTTGAACTACCGGATTTGAATTTTTGTGTTATTATCTGATCATATTTTGTGATAATGTGGTTTTCTGCAGGGATTTAAGAGGGAAACAAGGTTCACATCTAAGTGCCCTGCCAATGAGATAATCCATAAGATTGAAGAAGCTGCAAAGCCTCTGGGGTTCGATGTTCACAAGAAAAACTACAAGGTGAACAAATTGTAAACCATAAACTACGTTTTTTATTTAGCTTAAGTACATGTGTTTGTGCCTCCAAGTTAATGCGCATTACCTTTCTCAGATGAGGCTTGAAAATATGAAAGCTGGGAGAAAGGGAAACCTTAATATTGCCACTGAGGTGAGTAAAGTATGAAACTTACTGTTAAGGTTTAGTGAGTAGTCATTTTGTATTCATCCAGCATTTTCCTACTCTATCAGATTTTTCAAGTTGCACCTTCTCTGCATATGGTTGAAGTGCGCAAAGCTAAAGGAGACACTTTGGAATTTCATAAGGTACCATTTCTCTTGTTTTTGAATTTCCTTTTAAAGGGGGATGAAAATTGAGACTTGATGATGTTTTTGCTTCTGTTTATTCATTAAGAATAAATTTTCTCCATGTTCTGGTAAATAGGAACACCAAAGGAGTAGTTAAGGGCTACTTAGATTTTCATTTAAAAGGGCTGCTTAGGTTTTAAATCATTTAGCTTACAATCTAGTGGATTTGTGAAGTTAATAAACCTATCATTTGTTTGATGTCTTTCCTATGCAGTTCTACAAAAACCTTTCGACATGCCTTGACGATGTTGTGTGGAAAACTGAAGAGGACATGAAAGATATGAAATGAGCGGAGGCTCTTTTGAAATGCGATGGTTGTTACTGCATTTGCCTGATGTGTCATACTTGTTCTATATCTTCATTCTTTACCCCTTTTTTCTTGGAACCGTTTCCTTTTCTGTAGCATTAGGGAGACATGAAATCACCAATTGTTTTCCATTGTTATTATTATTGGAAAGCATGGAAAATTTTCTTAGGCTTCTGTTTTTTTGGTGGATGATGTCAACAACAAGAGATTTAGCAGATGTAAGTGTTAAGAGTTGTATATGTTTTCTTTTGTTATTTGTTCTGCTTCTTTTTCTTGGGAAGTATTCCCAGACAGTTTTTCTGTTGGTATTTGTTTTATGTTGATATTCGAATTTGAGAACTCACTATTCTTGGCAGTATACCAGTATTCTGTATTGTTTTATTAATTTTTCAAAACCAAGCATTCAGTGACCTGCTCTTTTCCTTGCATACGCAGGGCTCAAAAAGAACATGACAATGCTGCACAAAACCCATTCTTTTTCTCTGTATTGTGTTGCCTCTGCTGCATCATTTCTTTCACCCACAAACTCCTCAAGAGGTGCTTTTTATCTCTGTTTATGAACAATATTACCTGCTCAACTTCTAATTCTAAAACCTAAAATCAAACCATTATTGCATTCCCCTAATCACATTTCCTTTCCAAAAAATTCTTAAACAACTGGAAAGCTAGTATATTTCACTAAAAATCAAGAACTTCACTTCTTGATCAGATAATCCACAGTATCCTATCCTTTGCACATCACTCCTCATCATCATTCTTACCTGAATCCACCTTGGGGACTGTTGACTATCAATGATATCTATATTACTTCATTTCACATGATTACATATGGAACTCAAATGATCTAACGATACGAATTTATCTGATTCAAAAGCTTAAATGGAACTCATAATCAAATCATGTAGATGAATTCGTGAAGGACACAGATCCATCTGATCCAATGACTCAGATGGATTTGTAAAGGACACAAATTTTTACACTTCAGAATTATACAAGTGGGATCAATTCGATCCAACGACTTAGATGAAAAGGGTAAAAGTTCCTTACAAGAGTAGAGAGATATAATCCATGAACATTTTCTTAATCTCAATTTCACATGATCTTTTTACCTTAGTACTTGATTTGGAATGAAAGAATTTCACTAGATATTGCTAAATTCATGTTGTTATGCCAATTTAATGCTTGAAGTGCAAAAGAGTTTTCATTTAAACTTTAACACCATGAAATAGGGCAGAACTTTTATCAAAATCAACCAAATTTTATTAAAATGGATAATCTAAGTGAATTTGACAAACTTTTGGAGAAACAATATCTTTCTTCTTTAGTCTGTCTCATTTTTCTCTCTTCCTCTCTTCCTCACCTTGAATTATCTTCTTGCCCTTCGCTTTCAAGGTATTTCCTTTTCATCTGTTGTTGCTTGCCCACACTTGAATTACCAGCATCATCTTCATTTGAAAAATGAAAGCGCCATGCAATGGTTAATGAAAACAAACAATTCAAACTTAGGTGCATTGATGAAATGGTACATTTCACGAAGCCATGCTCCCTTGCTTCATTTCTTGATCCTTTGTTCTCAAGTAAATTATGAAATACTAAACGCATTAATAAATTATAAATCATTAATTAAGAAGAAATGGCATCATAAAACTAACTTATTTATGCTAACCTCTTTTTTGGGTTCGTAGGAATATGACTGGCTGGGGTACAAATTTGCAACCATATAGCCCTTAAAATGACTTCAACATCACTGAATCATAACACATTGGTGCTGCCTCCTCATTTCAACAAAGGCAATAATCAACCACGGAGCTGTTGCATGGTACTTCCCAACATCAACGGGGACACTGGACCCAGAGTATCAGTTCTCTGCACGTATAATACGAAAATCCTACAAATGTTAAGCATGAAATACAAGTTCCAAGAATTGTGGAAAGAAAGAACGGCAATAAGAAACTTACTACATTCAATAGCCTTCTTTCTTTATCTCTAGCTTAATATCCTTTTCTAATACAATTGACAGGAAAAATTTAACTCGTGCAAAGCCTAGATCTTCATGATAGTAATTTCAACCCAAAGCAAACTGAATGGAGATTACTGATTATAAATGCACTGCAATAAAAGAAAAACTTAATATCAACAAAATCTTACTTAGTCAGGCTTCCAGAAACAGGTATCCTGCACCTTTGATCCTGTACAAGTGCTTAACTCCATAGTACATCCAGAAAACGGAAAATAAATTAATTGGGTCTCATATTCTACGCTTTTATGTTGGTTAGAAAATTGCCTTAAATATGAATTTCAATTTTCAAGGCAAATCTCTTTTTGACCAAAGACATTGTGAACAGCACCAATAATAAGTTACATGCTATTCTTATCTTACAACAAATCACTAAAATTGCTAAGAAAAGAATGAGTTATTCCATGAAATCAATCCATTTCAGGCATATCCTTTTTCTGGCAAAAATTTATAGAACCCTGAATGTCTTGATATGTCATAGATGAGTCGTTTCGTACAATATGTTGGATCAAACCCTTCCTTAAACATCTCAACCATCCATCTCCTAGCCTCCTCTGTCCTGCCATGCTTTAAGAGTCCATGAACTAAAGCATCATAAGTCCATCGATTAGGCTCAAAGCCTTTCTTGCATAGTATATCAAAAAACTCTAAAGCATCGTCTATTTTGCTAATGCTTAGCCTTCTCAACAGCATATTATAAGTATAATGGTCAAGTGGAAAGCATTTTTTGATCACTTCTTCCAAGTTGTCAATTTGTTGGTTCGCTCTGACAGGGCCCGAAAATGCACCAATCAGTTGGCCAAGGAGTGAAAGATTGGAAGAAATCTCATGCTCCACCTCAGTTGCCCGAATCCAAGCATCAAAAAGCTCTTCACTTCTTAAGGAATTCAATAGAAGTACATTACCCATAAAGGACGTAACATGGCGCCCCTCTCTCTCTAAGTTCTTAATAAAATCTACAACCTTATCATATTGTTTATTTGAGCATAGACACTGTATAAGAACTTCATAACATTCATCACTAGGATCCACCTGGTTACTGCGCATTTCCGCCAAGTAAGTTAATGCAATATCCACTTTGTTAGCTTTGCAAAGAGCAACAATCATAGCGTTGTACAGCTTTCTGCTAATCTCTCTTCTCTGACGCAAATAGTCAAAGAAATTTAGAGCATCAAATATTCTCCCACTCTTAAGATAACTCAGTAACATTAGAATGTTAGAGCTCAGATTAGGCTCAATTCCACTTCTTTGCATCAAATTAAATGCTTCTCTGGCTAGATCAGTTCTCTTTGCATGCCCAGCTCCATCAATGTAGTAGTTATAAAGCTGACAATTAGGCTCATGATGAGATAGGTGCATCTCTAACAATTTGAAGAATTTAGTTTCTGGGTTTTCCATATTACAGAGACTGCAGATAACAGCTCTAAACAAATGCCGACTAGCCATATGACCTTTCTGTTGCATTTGAATAAGAAGCCAAGCAGCAATATCCACCTTGTTAAATTTGATAAATCCATAAATCAAGTTCGAGTAAGTACTCCTTCTAGCAACCTTATTAAGTCTGTCAAGCTCCCAGTATAGCAAGTAACCATCTTGTAACATCCTAGCCTTGCATAGCGCTGATATGAACTTATCATACTCGAAATCTTTTGGCATTAAATTCCGTTCTAGAGCAACAAAAACTAGCTCTTTCATCATATCAAGTTTTCCTTCTCTATACAAAGTATTGACAAGTATAGAAAACGTTCTTTTTACTGGGAAATAACCTTGCTCGACAACATCTTTTAACACACTGAAAGCCTCCTCTATGTTCCCTTCTCCACACAGAGAATTGATGAGATAATTACAAGCCATTGTACTATGTGAAAGCCTGAACTCCGATTTGCAATTATACAAGTGGAGTGCAACATTCACCATTCCAGCTTTGCAAAAGAAACATAATGCAGCATTCATGGTGACCTTATCAGGAAATATCCCACCCTCCATCATGTCCATCAGTAAATCACAGGCTTCTGTGAGACGATTCTCTTTCAATAGCCTGCAAAGCAAAACATTATACCGGAAAACCTCCGGAATGTAGCTTTCCGATGACTTCTTACGTTGCAAGAACTCCAAAGCTCCGTCAAGTTTACCAGCTCGAACAAGATTGCTAAGCCACACACCATAAGCAGGCACCATGGGCTCCACTCCTAACTCCCTAAAATCCTCAATTACACGCCCTGCCTTCTCAAACTGACCCTTCTGACAAAGGGAATCCACAAGAATTGCCACTGCACCACCATGGCCATATGCATTTCCAACAAGAAGCACCCGGCGTAGATATAACTCAGCCTCATCCAACATTTTCTGCTTACACAAACTCTTAACTAATATAGAATGCGTTACATGACACTCAAATCCCCTAAGTGAAATCTGCTTAGCAATTTCTTTAACAGCATCAAAACAACCCTCTTCAACCAGAGAATTGAGAAGGACATGATAAGTACGATCATCCAAGTCGTTACCTTGAAAGCGCATTCTACCGAACAGTTGAAGTGCAAACTGCGGCTTACCAACAACAGAGTAACCCATCACTAAAGTGGAATAAAATCCAAAACCCAACCGATGGTTAAAAATTGAAACACTAGTATAACTATCAAGGAATTCAAGCATGAGAGGCGTAAGCTTAGCCCTTTTAAGAATCTTGAAGATGGCATGGAAGGTGGCGCGAGTATGGGCGAACCCAGGTTGGCGACCAGCCCAATCAAAGAATTTAAGGCAAGATAGGATTTCATCCTGGTCTCTACCATGTTTGAGCACCACAAGCACCAAGGACTCACTGAGACGGAGACCCAACTGAGACAGAGCAAGGTCGTCAACGTCATCTTTCTCTCTTAGAATCTCAAAAATCCGACCCAAGAACCCACTGTCTCGGCGTGTGAACCATTGCTTAAAAGATTGGACAACAATTTCATGAGCACTAAAACTGGGATTGAAATTGAATTGTTGAATTGGAATGGCAGAGGGAGTTGAATAGTGACAATAAAAGCAATAACAATAGTACAAGAATAGACTGTGGATTGGATTATAGGAAGATGAAGGAGAAGATGGAAGGGGAGAGGAAGGAGTAGAGATAATAGAAGTACTGCTGAAGAGAGAAGGTGGAGAGAGGAAAGCCCTCCTTGATTTGGACGCTTGCTTCATCGAAAGCATCGGCCTTTTGTGTTAATATTGGCGTTTTCAGATGTGGGTCTTTGCACCTCTTCTTTTCTTTCTCTTCCGCCTCCGCGCCTCCTCTTCTGTTCCAAGCAGAGTTCTCTCATTAGGCCGCCTCCTTCCCCCAATCCCCCCGTTTTTTTTACCCCTTCTTTTACTTTGTTCTGAAATATTGAGTCTATTTTTACTGTGTTTCATTAAATTTCTATGGCAAAAGCATTCCTCTTTCTTTTTGATCTGAAGCAAAAAACATGTGTTGATACCTGAATTGTAATTAAAATAATTTTGTTATATTTTACTATCTCCGGTTCACTTTTAACGCATGTTTAAGATGATATTATAAAGATTAAAAATACGATTTAATGAGTATAATTATAATTATAAAATTACTATATTATTTTTTTAAAAGAGTAATTGTATTAATAAATTATAATTAATTCAATAAAATTTATTTTTACAAAACCAATATATAAGTAAATTTGAAACAAAATTATTTTTTTATTGATAAATAAAATGTCATTTTTTAAATGATAGTTAGAGTGGAATGGAGATTCTAATGCATATTTGAGGATTAATTTTAAAACATAATATAAAATTATTTTCCTCTAATAAAGTCAAATAAATTATTAAATGAATATTTTTATTTTCCAGGTGAAAAAGATGAGAATTCATTAAAGGGTGAACATACAGAGAAGAGAAGAAAAGAGTGTTCACTGTCCTGTGAAGCAGCACCACCATCAACAACCTGATCATCCAATGTGTAAGAAAAACAAAAGGTGCTTTATGTGAGTGTATGCACACACCAATCATTTCAGAAGGCAGTTTGAGATAAAAAATAAATTAATTTGTGAGGAGCTCAGGCTCCTTAGAACTTGAAAGTGACTAACGGTGCTTACATATAGCATATATGTTTGGGCATTCAGAGTTTGGATGTTGCTGATTACTAATATAGGTTATACATCACGTTGTCTTGCACTATTGTGTATATAATAAGTCCTGTGCTTGTTATTTGCACATGGCAAGGTCTTTCATCATTTTGCCAGCGGAAGATGGCATGAAAGCACACAAAGAGAGCAATGGAACTGTGTCTAGAGATTCTCGCATACAGTGGAGCCAGGCAGTGACAACTGCTTGATTCTATTCTTCCTACTGGTGATTCTATTCAGGCGTCCTGAAGATTTTAAGACTTAGGTGATTCACATTTTGGAGAGCATAGGAGTTTGCTTCTTCCTTTTCTGTATGCTGCCACCATCTCTCCCAATCTGCTGACCGAATATTGGATGCAATATTAACAAATGAAGCAAGTCGAGATGCATCAATTGCACTAGGATCAACTGTCATGAGGGTGGCAGCAGCTGTCTTTACTGAAGTCTCATCTCTTAAAACCATGAGAGATTTCTTGGTTCTGGGGCTGTTTTCTTTTCACCATGCTCCTGTTTGGTGTTGTATGTGGATGTCTTGGGATGGATTGTGAGACTTTTCAGAGAGCTTACATGTTTATAACAGTGCGAGATGCATTTTCTGCTGCAACAAGGCTGAATTTGGTTGGCCCCTTGGGCGCAGCTGTATTGCAGTATCAGTTGTCTGTTGTTGCTGAAACTGTATTGAAGAAGTGCGAGAACCATACAGTTGAGGAAGCATGTCAAACAGCTCCAATGCTCTTTACTCTACAGGGCTGCCATAGCTATTTGTTTTCAAGATTGTTTTGCTCTTGATTTCTCAAGCAAATTTGTATATATCTTCAGGCCTTGTACATTTTCCATTCAGCTTTACAAGGATAATGCTCATGTTTAGAACATAGAAAATGATGTACAAATACTCGCATTATGTTTTATTTTCCTTTTTCTGTCACAATAGGTGGGCTGAAGCATTTTACTGATGGGATATAAATTCTCATTTTGTTCATAATTGTTGTTTCTGGAAATAAAGCCCTCCTGAAGCTGGATGCTATTACTTTAGTATTGCCATGTTAAAAATAACAACACAGAATGAAGTTTGGAACATTTTGCTATTGAGCCACTTCAATCATAAATCATAGTGCAAGTGACAAAAGAAATTTGATAAAAATATGTTGAGGACTTGAATTATTACATGAGGCTACTAGCAATTCTGTTCATTTCAACCCATAAGGCCGAAGTTGTCAAAGTTTGCATCCTTGTATCTACAGCAGGGACTGCAAGAAGAATAAACATGGGAAATTGAACCATTATTAAATATTGACATTAGATATTGAATCATCTGGCTTTAAGAATACAACTTTCCTACAAAATAAACTTCTCCAACATAATTTAAGGAGAAATATATGATCATGACATTGTTAATTGCATTCTTCATTTGGTAATCCTTCATAGCAGAGAAATAAGTTTATAACTCTTCAATCTTCAACTACACTTACTCTTCCATAAGGTTTATGGATGATTTGGGTTGCAATGGGCATATACTCTTCCAAACCTACCCAGTTACCAATAGCATCTTAAATCTACTCAGCTGCCAGCTCAGTATGCACTGGAGGCAAAAACTTCATTTTTTTCTCTTCATGCCAGTGAAGATTACAAGCTAGTTTGCACATAAATAAATGAAATAAACCACTAATAAATAAATATATATAACAAAAATAAGTAAATAAATGGTACATAACAGAAATGTGAAATAACATTAAGAATTCATAATACGTGAAATAATACCTTAGAGAATAGAGAGAAGTTTCATTTTGGTGAAACTAAACTCTGAAAGCATGTTAATGTTCTTCTTAAATTAACTCCAGGACCTTCAATCGAACGAGCTTCAACAAGTTTGTGTTTTTCTAAATCAAAAACAGGCGCTGCACAATCATTCCAGTGATTCGTCATAACAATAACTGCTTGCTTACTGTTGTGAGATATTGGAAGATATTTGAATAATATTCTTAATTAGTATGATTTAGGTACCTATCCTTAATTACCTATTCTTAATTAGTATGATTTAGGTACTACTAAAACAGAAAAATCTTGCAACACTTAGTTCTTGCCAACGAGTAATGCCAACATGCATAGGTGGAAGAGTGATGAGTTTAGTCCAAGAGGCAGCAGCAGCAGCAGCTTCATTACCATCTTCTTTCATTAACCAAACATTTAAACAATAAACTCCCTTGAATATGATTCAAGAACAGAATGAGATAAACAAAGCCTAACTTTTCAAATCTCCCAGAACTATTTCGCCATCCCCTTTCACGTCATCAGAAACAATATCATCAGGAAGTAGCAGTTCCAACAATTTCTCTTCTGCTAACTTAAATCCTTAAAAATATTCTCTATCTCTAATACAAACCAACCAATACAGCACTCCATTCACGTGTGCAACTCTTGAAATAGAAAATTTGTGTAGTTAAGAACCTGATTTTTTCGCCATGAATTGGATTTCAGAGAAAAAACCATCAGAGTGAATTTATCAACAGCTTTGTCATAAGCGCCATATACCACCTTGTAATCGTCTGTAGAACAATCATAACCTAATCCACAAGGGATTTTATAACAAAAATCATCCATTAATTTTGGCAATTCACGACTCTCTCTGGTCACAGGATTCCATACGATAATAAAACTATAATTAGGATGCCAGTAGGCGTGTTTACGTATCATTAACAACCCATCGCAAGAGCATAAAATCCAGTACTTGTATTTGTTCAGATATGGGTGATGCCTATACAAAAACTCCATGTCTGCTAATTCATAAAAATGACGGACAGATGTTATAAAAAGTTGAGCGGTCGACCCTTCATCTATAATAAAAAGATGATTTTTGTCGGATTCTGCAGAGTGGCGGAGATGTAGTTTGATAAATTGGCGATTTGAGATTAGAGAATACCATGATTTTGATACCAGATTGAAACGAACCAATGTCTCCACCGGAAGTTTTGAGAGTATCTCCTTCACAATGTCTTCAGGCAGGCCTGCTGCAGCCACGGCTGCTCTCTCTGTCAAAATACTGTTAGTAAGTACTACTATACTAACACGTAATTTATCATTTTATAAGAACCCTGGTGCCGCCAACATCACTAATTGCCTAAACCCTAAACCGTGTTTATATATAACGAGGCAAGAATGGCATTAAATTATAAGCAATAATTTAATATTAATACATTATAAATATTATATATAATAAATATAATATTTATTAAACACATAAAATGCAAAATATAAATTTGTATTACTTAGAATAATTAGTTTAAAGCAAGCGAAGTAGAAAAAGATGTCTTGACAGTTTTTCATTGTTCATTAGTATTATTAACAAATTTTCAAATGAGCAAAAGAGATAATTGATTGAAAAAAATAAGTATTGACAACTAAAGGAGAACAAGCCATGTATTTATCCAGCAACACTATAAAAAAAATAAAATAATAAATCATGGTTAGTAAAGTGTTTTTATCTGAACAATAATATATAACTAAGTAATAGTCATAGTAATTAAGAAATAATTAATATCTTAAAGAATATAACAATAACATCTTTCAATTATCACTCAATTTTTTCTTTACTGGAAAGGAAAATTTAGACAGGTGTTGCTTGGTTTGTAATAGTTTCTGCGTCTGCTTTTCACCAATCCCCTGTGAATGAAGAGGTGTGAATAACCCATTTGAAGCTTGTTTACATACATATGCAGATTCCTAAGAAGTGAAATTCAATTAATATCGAATAGGAACTTCTCTGTGGGGTTGAGGAAATGGATATGAAGGATAACAATGGGACTTTAAAGAGTCACTCTTAGCTAGGAGATGTGAACATGCTAGAACAATGTTCTTCTGTCCAGTTACTGTGAAATTGTAAACACAACAATGTCTTGCCTGAAGTGGACACTCAGCAACGTAGGCAGGGCCATCTGCCCATCCACTCCTTAGTTGTCTGATTCCATACCTGTATACAAACACATTCACCAAATCCATTAATTAGCTAAATAAATTGATGAAAATTTTATCTCATCCAGCATTAAATATTGTTTTAATTAAAATAATTATCCATACCAGTGGATAGTGACATTGTACCGAACATAGTTAACCACCTTAACCAACAGTCTCGCTCCTTCCTTTGCTATAATCCTAGGTCCAAGTAACTGTCCATTCACGATGACTATACTCTTTGTTTAGCATAATCTTGTTATATTCTTCATCACGATCAGCTTAAAAAGAAAAAAAAAAGTAAATGAGTGAAATTTCTAATTTAGTAATTAGTTTCAAATTCTAACCCTAACAATATGCTCAGTATATTGCAATAACTTATGGGAGTAAGAACAAATATAAAGTTTGTCAATCTATTGCCATAGAGTCATAGAATGATTGCAAAAGTCATTTTTTAAACAAATTGCAATAGTCTTAGAAAATTGCAAATTAATGATACTTACATTGAACTTATATTGCAGCTTAGTAATTGCAGCATGTTCTGCATTGCATCTATCATTTCAGCAAATATCCAAAAAGCACAGATTGCAGTTACAATGGCTCTCAAAATGGCTGCAGCTTTAAGATTGTTAGGTACCATATTCTCTGAGTGCTCTAGAAAAAACAATTGATAATCTGAAGAAAGCTAATAGTGATGTGAAGCTTGAAACCAATTTTGTTGGATGCAGAGAAAGATGAAAAGATAATGCTCATATAGTGTGATGGTGTATTAATTTCCAAGGCTTCAGCAGCAAATTGTAAATTTGGCTCCTTTCATATCACATATAACTTTAGAATGATATCTAAGCTTAGATTAATGAGTTGTCTTCTTTCTTAATTCAAATTCCCAAAATGCCACGCCAATTCAACTGATGTGTTGGACTTGGATTGTGTTAAACTTTTGACTCATCAATTTTCATTGAACGTCAGTTGATGCATAGCGTTTTGTTGGTTCAACTCTATAATGCTTTACTCATCTCTGTGTTTTAGTTTTACCAAAAACCATCTAGTAGATATGGTGAGATTACACACACACACACACACACACACACGAATTCAATAAATGCAAACTCAACTTTTATGCATTTGGTTTCAAGATAGCAATGTTTAGGTTGGTTTATCGTCATTTTGCATGTTAATAAACTAAAATACAAGCTATACTTATTACAAATAAGGTAAGATGAACTGAAACTATAAGACTAATGAACAAAGACTAATAATAGAACCCAAAATCAATGTATGAAAACTTACTGAGTTGGAAGAGTTTTGGGATAAGGAAGAAGTTGTCAACATTATAGTAGAGCTGCACCCTTCCATACTCGATAACCAAATCCATAGCCAATTCCCACATTGAGCACCGAACCGAAATCCCATTTAGACTCTTCTTCAATCTCACAATGTCATTGAGACAATTCAATTGCAGACAACAATAAATTGCAGATTTTATCTGCTAAAATTTAACAGAATTAGTTACATATAATAGAAAAAGCTTTAGATTTTGATTTAGTTACATAAATTGGCGATTTGA
This sequence comes from Balakata baccata, assembly GCA_949630135.1. Lineage (NCBI taxonomy): Eukaryota > Viridiplantae > Streptophyta > Magnoliopsida > Malpighiales > Euphorbiaceae > Balakata > Balakata baccata. Next base: position 42,241 of record CATIWF010029731.1, read on the forward strand.
GATAAGAGAGTACCATGATTTTGATACCAACTTGAAACGAAGCAATGACTTCACCGGAAGTTTTGAGAGTATCTGCTTCTCAATGTCTTCAGGTAGGCTTGTTGCCGCCATGGCTGCTCTTTCAGTCAAATACTGTTAATACTATTAGGAACCCGGTGCCGCCCAAATCTAGCAATTCCCCAAACCCTAAACCGTGTTTTCTATATAATTTTGAGAATTATAATCCTATTTGATTTTGGACTCTATATTATTGCTAGTTATTAAGCCCTTTTCAATTTTTTTATAATAACTAATTAATTAAATATCCATCCCTTTTTTTATAATTGTGATATGGTGATGAAATTAGAAATATTTAGCATGAATTTCAGTTCGATACCATCCCTTATATTAATTTTATTAAATTTTAATTAAGATGTATTCCATTAGAATTTTAAAAGATTTTAAAAGTTAAAGTGTTATTCAATTAGAACCGATAAATATTCTATAAAAATTATGAAGTATTCAATTAGAATTTTTAACCACTTAAAAAAATTCATAAAATAAAATGATATTCGATTAAAATTTTTAAAAATTTAAATTTTTTTTTATAAAAGTAAAGTGATGTTCCGTTAAGATTTATAAAGATTATAAAAGTAAAATGACTTCTATAAACATTAGATTTGTAAAAACTTTTTATGTAATTCTATATATATAAAAATCTTATAAAAGTGTTTCGTCTTTTTATAAAATTTCAATAGACTTTTTCATAAAATTTATGAAAACCATTGATAAATTTATAAATTTTACAAAAATTATTAAAATTTATAAATTTTGTAAAATACTTATACTTTTAATGTAAATTGAATAAAATAATTAGATAAGTAGATAAAATATAAATATTTTATCCTAGTTGGAATAAGTTGAGACAAAAAATGTTGAGATAAATATCATTTCTTTTTAAATAAATTTCACGTAAACTTTTAACAAATATTAAGTAAACTTTTTGTAAGACTTTGATATTTAACTTCAACTTTTTTTTTAATTTTCTAGTAAATATTTTGGTAAATTTTGGATAAAGTCTTAATAAAACTTGAGTACAAATATTTGTATCCAAAATACTTGTACTTTTAATACAAATTGAATAAAACAAGTGAGTGAGTAGATAGAGTATAAATATTTTACGCTAGTTGGGGCAATTTAAAATAAAAAATATTGAGATAAGTAATATTTCTTTTTGGATAAATATCATATAAACTTTTAATAAATATTGAGTAAATCTCTAGTAAGACTTTGGTATACGTTAAGTAACTTTAACTTTTCATTAATTTTCTAGTAAATATTTTGATAAATTTGGATAATTTTTAATAAAGTTTGAGTAATTTCAACTATCATTAATTTTCTAGTAAACTTTAAGTAAAAATCAGATAAATTTTGGATAAATTTTAGTTAAATCTAGGTAAATTTTATGTAATTTCAAATTTTATTAATTTTCTAGTAAATTTTGGGTCAATATTAATTAAACTTAGATAAATATTGTATAACTTCAAATTTCATTAATTTTTTATAAATATCGAATTTTTCCATTTTAAAAAAAAATATTTTTATAGCTTTTGGTGTTTTTAAAGATACACATTAGCTTTTTTTCTATTTTGGAAAAAACTTCATGGGGCAATTTTTATAGTAATTACTTAGGTACTGTTTTCTATTTTTGTAAAATCCGGTTATAATTTGCTAAATTAAGGTTGGCTTTATGTCATAATTTATATATATATATATATATATATATATATATATATATATATTTAGCCTTGAGTACCGTTTACTTTTTTAATGGATTTACTCGATATAAATTTAGATTACTAGTTGAAACTTAAAAAATTATGAGGTTCAATTTTATGAATAATTTACATTATTAAAAACAATGATTTAAGTGCTCAAATAAAATAGAAAGTAAAAGAAATCGTTTCAAGATCAAAAGTTCGTTTTACAGTAGAATTTTCTAAATACATGAGTCGGTACTTATGAACATCAATAAGTTTTTATTTCTCTAAATAAAAACAAGTTGCTTTACTTAAAGAGGTTGTGTATGAATTGATCAAAAATTATTTTAGTTGAATTAGAAATTTTAAGTTAGAGTCATATAGAGAGAAAATTGTCTGCTTTATCAATATGGATACTGTACACAATTAAAAACCGCACAATTATTGAAATAAAATACTCCCTGTAATAAATTATTTGGTAAATTGTATTCCCATCTATAGGAACAATAAGGCTATAAATGAATTAAACAGCTTTGTGAGTTATTTAGGTATTGTCTTGGTTTGAAAAAAGATAGTTTGAGATTGTTTGTTAGTTTTAACGAGTTGAATTCGAACTCAAATTTAATATTATTTGGTTCATTAGCTCACAAAAGTGTTCGTTTAAGAGTTTGTAAATATTTTTGTAAGCTAGTTGGCAAACGTATTCTATTAAAAAGTTGTGAATATATTTATTTAGGAGTTCATAAATATGTTTGTTTAAAAACTCACATACATATTCTTTCATTTATATTATATTTTATTATTGAGTTTCAATTCGAATTCGAGCTTTTATTATTATCAATTAATGAACAAAACTCGAACTAAACTTGTTAAACATAATAAATGAGCTATTTATGAGCCGAGCCGAGTTCGATCAGCTCGCGAATTTACTAATTTTAAAACGAGTTAAGCTCGGACTCAAATATTAAATTTGAATCGAGCTCGAGCCTGTACCATATTTAAACAAACTAAACTTAAACTCATTAGTATTCGGACGCCATAAGGAACATCATCACTTCCAACATTATTTCTTTTTTAATTAATTTAAATCTTCTATTTTAATTGTCGCTTTTAAAACCTAAAATTTCATTTATACGTCCATTTTATATAATCAATGAAATTTAAATATTTATTTTCCATAATATTATATAGAATTTCAAAGTCATTTATTGTGAATTTAGACTAAATAACTAAGCATTTTTTTTTATTTTTGGTATTTCTTAACAATTTTGAGTCTTTCAAAACTAAGAATAATTTAGTCTTATCACTAATTTTTCTCTTAAAATTTGAGACTAATTAATGATTTCTTAATTCTTGTAAAATTAAAAAAAAAATTGACCGTTAAAAAGGAACATGGAACAGATGAAGTACTTTGTGTTTGCTCTACAACTCAACCAATACAGCATTCCATGCAATAATTAATTGATGAAGCAAGTCGAAAGGCATCAATTGCACAAGGATCAGCTCTCATTAGGGTGGCGGCAGCTGTCTTTACTGAAATCCTGTCTCTTAAAACCATGCATGAGAGAATACATTTCTTGGTTCTGGCTGTTTCTTTTCACCATGCTTCTGTCTTTCGTGTTATACGTGGACTTCTTGGGATAGATAGTGAGACTTCTCAGAGAGCTTACATGTTTATAACAATGCCAGATGCATTTTCTGCTGCATCAAGGCTAAATATCGGTTGCCCCCCTGGCCCTAGGCGCAGCTGTATTGCAGTATCAGTTGTCTGTTGTTGCGGAAACTGTACTGAGATATACATTTTGCTCTTTAGTTCTGAAGCAAAAATTTCTACGTGTTTTCAGGCCTCGTACATTTTTCATCAGCTTTTATAACGACGCGCCATTCACGTATTATTATATATTACTATTTACTGTCATTTTATATATTTTCAAATTAATAATTTATCAATTATTAAGAGTTATATATAAAATAAAATTAGTTAATATTTTACGGTTATTTTATTTGTCATTTTCTATTCTCAATCATCAATATGCATTTTTAATAATTTGACTTAACAACAACAACAACAACAACAATAATAATAATAATTTTGTCAAGTAAATTAATTTTAGTTACTTTTAATTATTATATATAATTAAGTCACATTTAATTTAAATACTAATAATTGCTAATTATATTTGATTATTATATTTTATATAAAAGTAAACTATGTTATAGTATGGACATAAATTTAAAAAAATTTAGCTAATTATGTATATGAATAGAATAAATTAATTATTGAACTATATAAAAATTATTAAGAAATTATTTCTCAAATGACTTATAAAAATTGTACTTAATATTTTGAAATTCATCATATACATTATGTGTATGATTATAATTTAATTTAGACTTACTATTATATAAATTCAATATATCAATAAAACCATTATTATTGTACTTTGAATGACAATATGCAATCATTATTTTTTTTTACTATGCCTATTATTTTTCTTTTTAATATTAGTTATCTATTTTTTGTATTATTATTATTATTATTATTATAGAAAGATGAATATATTTATATTTCAAATTCAAGTGTTTCACATTTTTTAGGTTACAAATTCCAATGTTCATTAATTTATATAATTAAATTGATAATATTAACTTTTATTATTTGTTTTGGAATAAATTAATATTTACTATATATTTTGTATTATGCATTTCACGTTTTTTTCATATTTACTATATTTTCTATAAATATTAGATATTAGATTCGTTATTAATCATCATTTAGTTTTTATATAATTTTCTATATTTCTTATTAATTTATTTCATCTCATTATAATATTTTATTCATAGTGAATTATAGATTGCATATTTATCTCAAATTCTATCAAATTATTAAAAATTATATATAAAATAGAGAGAGTAACAACAAATTAATTTTAGTTATTTTTAACTATTATGTAATTAAGTTATATTTAATTTAAATACTAATAGTTATTAATTTTACTTAATTTTTATATCATAGTATGTATTAAAAAACCACGCCAAATTATCTTGCCCATTATGGATGTTAATTTATTTACTATATACAAATTATTTTGTCTATTATATTTTTTTACTGTGTCTTTCTAATTTTTTTATTAACGTGATTATTAAATATTACTATTATAACTCATATGAAAATTATTAATTTGTCTATTATTAAGAGTCATATAAAATAGAGGTAGTAAGTACTTTATAGTCCTTTTTTTTCTATCCCCTCAAATTACTAATTTGTCTATTACTAAGAGTTATATATAAAATAGAGATAATAAATATTTTACGGTCATTTTGCTTGTCCCCCTATTTCCAATCATCAACGTACGATGCATGTGATTTTAATAATTGGACTCATCATTGTTAATAAATAATAATAATTTTATCTAGCAAATTAATTTTAGTTACTTTTAATTATTATGTAATTAAGTCACATTTAATTTAAATATTAATGGTTGTTAATTATATTTGATTCTTATATTTTATATAAAAGTAAATTATATTACACTATGCATGTAAATTTTAAAAACTTAATTTGTTATGGATATGATTAAAATAAATTAATTATTGAACTATATAAAATTTTTAAGAAATTATAAATTCTCAAATAATTTTTAAGAATTGTACTCAATATCTTGAAATTCATATTATACATTACGTGCATAGTTGTAATTTAGTTTATAATAATAATAAAAATTAATTTTGTAGTTTTTCATATAATTTGTATTAATTTTTTTAATAATTTCATATAGTTTGTTAATAAAAAACTATATCTGACTCTTAATAATAACTTTTAGAGTTTTTCATAATAATAATCGTATTCATATAGTATTTCATTAATGATTTTTATTAAATAATTTTTTTTCTTTTTAATATTAGTTATATGATTTTTTTATATATAAAATATAGTTATCCAGTCCTAATAGAATTAGACTTCTAATTGATGAATTATTAATACTATTCACTAATAAATTGAATTATTAAATGCTAAAATTAACCCAGTTAACTATTACAATCAAATTGACTTTTTGTTAAATCTGCCCGTAACACCTCTATTTCCACTTATATATATATATATAATATGATAATGCTCATATTTAGAACTTAGAAAATGATTTTACAAGTACTCGCATCATATCAGAAACAGTTTTTTTTTAACAATTCAGTACTTCAAATATTATTTATAACATAAAATTACCTCAACTCTTATTTTATAACTAAAATAATCTTTAAAAAATTGTATTGTTATAATTTGTATAGTTGGAGTGCCATTGGTGAAATTCACCCGCTTTTTGTTGGAAGTTTTATTTTCCTTTTTCTGTCACAATACGTAGGCTGAAGCATTTTACTGATGGGATATAAATTTTCGTTTTGTTCATAATTGTTGCTTTTGGAAATAAAATCCTCCTGAAACTGAATGCTATTACTTAAATGTTATTCCCATGCTAAAAATAACAGCACAGAATGAAGTTTGTTTGAAACTTCTTGGTGTTAAGCCATTTCAATCATAAATCATAGTGCAAGTGACAAGCAATTTGATAAAATATGTTAAGGACTTCAATTATTTCATGAGGCTCATGGCAAATCTATTCATTTCAACCCATACAGCCAAAGCTGTCAAAAGTTAGCATCTTTATATCTACAGCTGGGACTGCAAGAAGAATAAACATGGGAAACAGAACCATTATTAAATATAGAAATTAGAGATTGAACCATCTGTCTTCAAGAATACAACTTTCCTACAAAATAAACTTCTACATAATTTAAGGAGAAACATATGACATTGTAAATTGCATTGTTCATTTGGTAATCCTTCTTAACAGAGAAATAAGTTCAAACTCTTCAATCTTCAACTACACTTACTCTTCCATAAGGTTTTTGGATGATTTGGCTTGCAATGGGCATATACATATACTCTTCCAAACTTACCCAGTTACCAGTAGCATCTTTAATCTACTCAGCTGCAAGCTCAGCATGTTACTTGAGGCAAAAACTTCATTTTTCTCCTCATGCCAGTGAAGATTACAAGCTAGTTTGCACATAAATAAATGAAATTAACCATAAGTAAATAAATGGTACTTAACAGAAATGTGAAATAGCATTAAGAATTCAACAATATGTGAAATAATACCTTAGAGAACGGGATATTTCTTAATTAATGGTATTTAGGAAAACTAATTACAATTTTGATGTTTTTTTGGTGAAATTTACAAATTTGTAGTGGTTTTAAAATTATTTATAAGTTTGTGGTGCGGTGCGCCAGTTGGAGTGGCGGACGAAGACCTGGAGGGAAGAGGCGCGCCAGTCCAACTGGCGCACTAGTCGTGTGCCACTTGGAGTGGCGCACGCCTACGTGGCAGGCGTGCGCCACTTGTACTCCTCTCTCCTCCCTCTTCCGTGTCTCCTGTTATTTACTAAATTTATTGATTAAAATTTATTAATTATTTTTTTAAGTAATACTTAATAAGAATTAAGTAAATTAAATTAATAAATATTAAATTAAAGTATTTAGAATTTAAAAATACATAAAGGTAATAATAATTTATAAAATTTTAAAATATATAGAAATCCATAACTACTCATTATTATTATTTGTTAACTTAATTAATTAATACATAAATAAAGATACAATTTATAATAATTAGAGATTGATAAATAAAATTTACTATAAATTAATTAAATTTCATAATGTAGAATTTAATTATGTATTAAGTAAAATGTATGGAATAATAATATACAAATATAAAAATGTATTTATGTTCCACAATGCCGATTTCTTCGAATTTGTGATCAAAGTCCTCTATTTCGTCTAGCATCGATTGTTTGAGCACTTATATCCATTAAGCTAGAATTTTGTATCTGATCACCACCACCATTGTCATCGTCAGCAAATTCATCAGTAGCAGTACCCCCTGGAAAGTAATGTGCTTGTGTAGGAACAAAGCCTGTATGTGTGGGTCGAAAGGTGGACGAATCCATAAAATCCACTGGTGTTTGAGGCGTCTGAGTATACATGAACTCAGAATATTGTGATTGATGAATCCATGGATTGTGTGTGGAGGCAACATATGGTGTAAATGGGCCAGAAGAGTATAAGCCTGGTGTTGAGAACATGTGTGTATATTGTCCACCAGATGTGGATGGCCCAGGATCTGCAGAGGATGATGGATACTGTTGGAACTGATGAAAATAAACAGGCTAAGACACAACTTGACAAGATGCAGATGAAGGGACGGGCACATCCTTATGTTGTTGTCGGCAATGATGTGATGATTGCTGAGACAAAGCACATGCACGCTGCATTTCTTCTGAAATGGGGGCAGGATCAGGTGCAGGTTGAGGAGGTGGCATTGAAACCCTACGTCTATTTTCACATAGTGCCCCTAATGAACTTGTGGTGATCTGTTGTGGGGGATATCTAGAGTTTGGTAATGAAATGTGCTCAAGTGTATCAGCCTGTAATTAATATAAAAGTTAATCAGACTTATGTCATATAATGTGATGAAGAAGCATTTATAAAAGACAATTATAATTTGTGGAAAAATTAGAATATGTATTCATACTAATGCACCAATAGCAGCACCTTGATGAGCTTGTAACTCGTCAATACCATTCCATGTATTGTGAATGGTAATGGAATGGATCATCTGATTGTACTCCTGTAATAACATGTTCAGCTCTATTATTCCATAATTGAATCCATACTGAATGTTGTTCAACCCAATTTGTACTAGTATTGCTTTGTAGAATTATTGAGTGAAGATGTTCAGTCTGCTGTGGTGGCCGAGGGATTGGCTGCTGTAGGCCAAACTATCTGAGAACTTGATCAGGCTGGTGCCACTCTACTATATGCATGCATATCAAAGGCACCACTGTCCTCCATATATTGCGACCTCTTAAGCAATCGTTGAGTAAAGATTGAATAATATCTGCAGTATATGGCTCCCATATAATTTATTCAATAAAACATAAAATGTTAAACACTACCAATTGTTATAAAAAAAAAATTTAAAATTTATTTAGGGGCAATATAACACACCTCATCGGAGCGACATATATCAAGTCTGTATCGGATTTGGGCCAGCTCATGTGAAGGTATGTCATGTACTATTCGTTGACTGATCCATCTATATTAATTAATAATTCAGTGTATTATTAATTAAAAATCACAACAAATAATGGTGACTTACTAATTTTACTATTATTAATTAAGAAGTCACATACCTTCGACCTAATGGTGCATCTTTCAGTATTTGATTAACTCTCATTGTTGCAGCCAAAAATGAAAATCTCTCCCATGCCCAAAGCTGTAAAATAAATAATGCACCTGCAATTTGGGACACATGAGGAAATTTGCATGCCATGCAAAATTCTCGATATAAGAAACTTAATGTTGCAGCTCCCCAACTATACTGGTTGATGGCTGCAAAGTCCTCTAAAAGTTGAAGATATATCATAGACACATGCCCAGTGCCTTTGCCACATAATAAGGAGCCACTGACGATACGCATAGTATGTGCACGAGCATGAGATATAATAGTGTTCATATCAGCTCCAAGAGGTAATATTGCAAATTGATCTTCCAGCCATCCTAATTTTATTTGAGAACCTCTAATTGCATCTGGTGGAGGTCTAATTCCCAGTAAACGTTCGCACAGAGATGACCAATCACCACTGGTCTGTCCAATAACTGGAAGACCATCAATAGGTAGACCAGTAAGAATCGCTATGTCCTGAAGTATAATTGTGCATTCTCCTTCAGGCATATGAAATGTATGTGTCTCTGGTCTCCATCTCTCAACTAGTGCAGTAATTAAATGTTAATCAAGTTGAAAAAATGGTATCTAAAGTAATCCGTAAAATCCGGTATG